>PVHT020000286.1:2232135-2338633 GCA_004024745.2 Catagonus wagneri | reverse complement strand
AAAAAAAACCAAAAGGGGATTATTGCTCTCTAGCGTTTGTTCCAAGCCCACAAGTTAGATTCAAGCCAAGTGTAGGTCCTGAGATCCATTCAATTCAAATATCAATGTCTCAGAGGCCAGCAGCCACCATCCACTCCTCTTTAGAGAGTAGCTACTGAAATGGTACTGCAAGTCAGTAAACATCAGAGGACACTTAAAAACAATGTCTTCTACATGAGAAAACTGCTAACCTCTTAGAGAGCCTTAAAATCTATCTCATTCCCACCTAACAATAATCCAGCTTTTTGAAGGAGATAGGTTATCATAGGTCCAATTTTATAAGGCAAGTGAGGTCCAGGGACATTTAACAAAGTCCTTCCATGGTATCCATCATGCTTTATGACAGCCTCCATGAAAAACAGATAAGTTTCTGCATCTCCTTAAGAAAATTCACTACCTAGTGGAGTTCCCATCGTGGCTAAGCGGTTAATGAATTCGACTAGGAACTATGAGGTTGAGGTTCCATCCCTGGCCTCACTCAGTGGATTAAGGATCCGGCATTCCCATGAACCGTGGTGTAGTTTGCAGATGCAGCTCAGATCCCGTGTTACTGTGGCTGTGGAGTAGGCCTGCAGCCACAGTTCTGATTCAACCCCTAGCCTGGGACCTTCCATATGCTGTGGGTGTGGCTCTGGAAAAGACAAAAAGACACACAAAAAAATGTCACTACCTACTAAAAAATATGGGTAAGTTCGCAGAGAGGGAGATGTAATCTCATTATCTTTGTATTTTCAACATCTACCGCAATGCCATGGGATACTCACTGAGGTAGGTTCCAAATAAGACAAAATAGAATGGAGTGATTTATTTTCTTCTTCTTGGGGAGTGTCTTATGATTCTTATCTCTGCTGAAATGAACAAACTTGATTTCACTTGTAGCCCCAAGGGCTACCAAGAGAAATGTTGACCCAACAGTAATAACAGGTAAAATTATTCATTCTAAAAATAAATAAATAAATAAATAAATAAATAAATAAATAAATAAGTATTCATTCCCAAACCAAGTCTGTAGCTCTTTTTCTATAATTAAGGTAAAATGCATAGAATACACTCCTTTTACAGATTTCCCCAAGGACAAGAATCATGTCACCTACTTTTCTCTGTATCCCCGTGTATTTCACAAACTTCTGCAAATAATTTGGACAAAATAAGTTCTGGCTGACTACATTTCTGAGCAATACCCTGTTCATAATTTAGAACTCAACCAAATCATAAAACTATAAACAATTTCTAGGCAAAGGCAATGTACATGATTTTGTGCTAGGTAGGAAATACAGAATTTTCAGACAAAGTGTTTCCTCCCACTATGCTTATTTGTTAAGGAAGTAATATTTACATGTATACGACAAGAAGAAAAATACAGATATGACTTTAAAAAGTTATGCTGTTCAGGGAAAAAGATTCATGTGGCATGGTAGTCAGGGATTAATTGAAAAAGTGGTGCTTGGGATTCATCAAGAGGGATGCTATAAGAAGGCCCTCAACCCCATTCCTTAGCAGCCTTGTTCATCCTGGAGATATACATGTGCTGATGAAGTTTCTAATTCCAGCCTATTTGCAGATGGAACAGTTTTGCAAAGTATATTTCCATCTCCAGATTTCTCCTTTTGTGGTAAATTTTTGGTTTGTTTGCATTTTGATTTCATGGAAATCCTCTAAGATCAATACTGAGTCAATAATAAAGATATGAAATGAAACATAATTAAGAATGTTATTCTTTTTTACACACAAACACATGCAAATGGCTTGTTCAATCAGTTTTCATCTGTATTTAAATTTATAATATTCTGTGAATACTAATGTTCTTTAGTGGCTATTGAGGAATGGTTCCAAGACCATCCTTGGATGCCAAAATCCAAGAATGCTGACGTCCAAGAAGGTTTGATTCTTAGCAGCACCCAAGCTTGTAAAGGTGAGGGTGACTACTTTGATTAGGGTGGCCTCAGTGACAGAGTATCCAAGCAAGCCCATTACACACTTACATGGAAATCCCACAAACTTGCATGATCCAAACACACCCTCTCTGGCTCAAATAAATGTGTGTGTGTAAATATTCCAAGTCACCTGAAGTTTTCCATTCTCGTTAGAAGTGGAGAACAAAACTATCCAACTAAAAATCTAATGTTCCTCATTAGAAAATCTTTTCCCTCGCCTGGGCCTTGTTTGGTTTTCTTTTCTCTCCCAGGTCACTAAGGGTCCCAGTTCAAAAACATTTCTGAAATTGCTTATGACATCTTTTTTTTTCTTATTCTTCCTCTACCTTCCTTTTGGCAATCAATTAACTCAAGTGAGAAAGGAAAGGAATATTTATGCTCCCCAGTTGGAATTACTTATAACAAATGCAACCACAGTATAGACACTGACGATTCATTTATGACCTCCCCATTAAAAGTAGTTATTTGCAAATTCAGCAGCCATAAAAGTAATAATTAAGAAGATTTGATTTGTGAGTTCCTGTCGTGGCTCAGTGGTTAACGAATCTGACTAGGAACCATGAGGTTGCAGGTTTGATCACTGGCCTTGCTCAGTGGGTTAAGGATCTGGCGTTGCCGTGAGCTGTGGTGTAGGTCGCAGACACAACTCGGATCCCACGTTGCTGTGGCTGTTGTGTAGGCCAGCGGCTACAGCTCCTGTTAGACCCCTAGCCTGGGAACCTCCATATGTCGCGAGTGCATCCCTAGATAAGGCAAAAAGACAAAAAAAAAAAAAAAGAAGGTTTGATTTTTCAGTGATGTAAGGTATTTAAGGGAAACAGATATAATATTGTTGATATTCATTCTATGTGGGTTACATCTGTCTTGGAAGCTTAAGATTTACACTAAATCATCCACTTGATCCTAGAGCTGAAAAACAGAAGAAAGCCACTGGAAGGAGCATTTCTCACTCTCCTCCACCAAAGCTCGGTTTCCACAGGCCAACACAAAAGGCATATTATATGTCCTTCAGTTCCATGGCCTGAAGGTACCTGACTGGAACTGGGAGTCTATCCAGTCCGGACAGGAGGAAAATATTACCCTTCTATTTAACAAGGCAGTGCTGAAGGATTAATCATTAAGTAAATAGCAACAAGCCCGGAGGCTTGCAGGAGGGACAGAGTCCCACCCCATGTTCTCAATTTTTCTGGGATTCAGGATGGAAATTATTACAGGGGTAGTTTGGAAGGGGATGAAATAACAAGCATCTTCCAGAGCAAGATGGAACGATGCATGAAACCTCAGGCCGGACCCAGCAAAAAGGAAATTCATTCCCAGAGGCCTCCAGGGAGCAGAGATCCATTTTGTCTAATAGTGGTTATCCATGCATATGTTGATAAAACCTGAAGGGTGTCCATGACCTGGCCATGTGCTGCAAAGTGAGTTTAAGCTGGTCATTTAACTTTACGAGCCTTGGATTTCTCCATTTAAAAGTAGATATGTTACTCCTATTGTAAGATATTCTCTAAAGAGACAAGCATAGAAAACAAAAATTCTAGGAACAGTCACTTGGAATGCTTATGCCCCCTCCAGTCTCCTTACTGTGACGGCAGACCCAAGTAAGAGCCACCTCTCTCAAGAAAAAAAATACTTTGAAGTCCTCGTCCTGGCTCAGCAGTTAACGAATACGACTAGGAACCATGAGGTTGAAGGTTTGATCCCTGGCCTTGCTCAGTGGTTAGGGATCCGGCGTTGCCATGAGCTGTAATGTAGGCTGCAGACAGGGCTCGGATCCCACGTTGCTGTGGCTGTGGCGTAGGCCGGCGGCAACAGCTCTGATTCGACCCCTAGCCTGGGAACCTCCATATGCCACAAGTGCAGCCCTAGAAAAGGCAAAAAGACAAAAAAAAAAGAAGAAAGAAAGAAAAAAAATACTTCTATTATCAGAGCTGGAGGACCTGAGGCATCCCTCTGAACCAAATGGGGCATATGCCTTCTTTTCAAAACCAAATCAGGCATTGCCTCATAAACAGCCTTGCCTTGGGATTGCTATATGCAGGCTGCAACACCAAATGACTACATGGTGTTGATAAGATACTGACATTTCATGAAATGTATTATCAAAAGTGATTCCGTATTTTTTTTTAAAAAAAGGAGCTTGAACAAAAGTTTTTCAAGCTGTGATTGGATTTAATGTCTCCCGATATAGTTTGTACCTATTAATTTAGTATAACAAAAACATTTTTTCCAGAACATCTAAAACGTGATCAGATCAGTGCTCAATGCAAAATAGAGTATTAAAAACTATGAGATACAATCTCTAAATTTACAACAAAGTCAAGGTATAGTTAATGGGAGAAAAAGACAAACAGTACTTAAATCAAAATCTAAGACAGAATTTGGAAGGAGGGCTGAGAGCTACAATGTCTGCAGCCTCTGAAGGCTATGACCCTGTTTTTCTGAGTCTGTCTAGGGTTCCCTGGATGGGGGTGGATGTCCCCCATGGTGGTTGTACTCCATATCACACCGAGAGCCAGGATGCTTCACAGTATTCCTTAGGGTATCAATGTAAATGGTGAAGCATGTGTGGACATGCATGAGATGCATTTCCTCAAACATTCATTGGAAGGTAGAATCTCAGACTGTGGCCTGATCTATGATCCCAGGCTCTAGTCCTGCACTCCTGATCCTGAGCCAAATGGAGAAAAACAACAAAGAATCCTTGCTACGAAGTACCCATCTGGGATGTAGGGAACTACTCGCTGGTGTTGAAACTTGTTGAAATATGTCTCAGACAAAAGTACCTTCATTTTCTTATTTTTCCAGTCCCAGTGGCCATTGGGCTATACATTCCAGTTCTTTTTCAATTCTGACAGCTGTGAGAGCAAAGTACCATCCAGAAGAGGGTGGATGGGTATGGAAAAGAAAACAATACGGTTGGTTTGCATTTCTATATTTTTCACAATTATTAACCAAAAAAATAATAATAAGGAAGTTTAATATACACACATTTATTTTAAGTTTAGGCAAGGCTATAAAATGGAATGAATGAATCTCATGTTGTGAGATGTAAACTGTAGAAAAGACTATCTCCTCTTTCTGGGCCCTCAGCAGACAATGTGCAATTCCTGGATCTTAGCCTCTGAATCCTTCCCCACTTGCCTTCTTCCTCTTGTTTCCATATTCGACTCACTTTAGGAGAACAGTTTCCCAGGTCATTTAAGTCAGGAAGGGCCTTTGTCCTAGGAAAAGAGCCATAATATGCTGCTTCAATACTTTCTTATCATTTTCCATCTTTGCTAAGTCTTAAGTGTTAGCAGATAAAGGGTCTGCTATGTCCACAAGCATGTAACTCAAACAGGGCCTAGCACATAACAGGCTTTCAGTTGACTGAATAAATGATCAGATGATTATCAGATTATCAAGGATGTGACTGAGTCTGCAGGGAGTGACTACAAATCCAAAAATGGAAAAATATGCTGTAAGTCCTCAAAAACTCAGTCTTAGTGGTGGTAGGTGGTAAATATGCATAAGATGAATTATAAGTTAATGTTATGAAGACTTTAATAGACACACACAGTGCTGTTGAAAATATGAAACAAAGACATCAGTCCTGCTGGAAGAGTCTGAGTAAGCTTCACAGAGGAAATGAGTGTTTTGCTGAGCCTTAAAGCATAGGAGGAACACTCATTGCTTAACTAGCAGAGAGTAAAGCAGGAGATTCAAAATATGAGTAGTGTAGTAAGCAGTAGATTAAATCGGAGCTCAGAGCTGCTTTGAATTTCAGCCTTTGTTTTATCTACAGGGTCACAGCAACAGCATATTGTCACATGTTGAAGTCTAAACTGCTTTAGATCGCAGGTTCCCAAAGGGCAAGGACCATGACTTCAGTGTGTTCCCTCAGAATTTTATGCCTCCTGCACTGTAGCTGTTCAATAAATATTTAATAATAATGAGTTGATCAATTGAGAGCATTCATGTTCCATATGCATGGGTAGAGCTTTCTTTTCACTTTAATTACTACTGCTTTAATCATTAAATATTATTACTTAGCAATTTGATTCATTGTTAAATACACAGGCTGCCTAAATTCCCAGCCTTAAGGTAAACAGCAGTATCAGAGAACAATCCTCTTCACACCGCTGGTGAATGATTTTGTGACACTGCCATTATGAAACGGAAGCAGTGGAATTCTGAAAGGGTACTTATTGAGAGAGAGCACTGAATGGGTGCTGAAGAGGACTCATGAGACTGGGGAGTAGAGTGAATACTCCGTCAAGAATTAGGAATTGAGTGATCTCAGACATGGGGGTTGCCAAGGGGAGGAGGAGAGGGTGAAATGTACTGGGAGTTTGGGGTTAGTAGATGCACACTATTACATTTAAAATAGATAAGCAGTGAAGTCCTACTGTATAGCACAGGGAACTATATTCAATCTCATGGGACAGACCACAATGCAAAATATTATTTAAAAAAGGAATGTATATATATGTATGACTAGGTCACTTTACTGTACAGCAGAAATTGGTACAACATTGTAAATTAACTATACTTGATTTAAAATTATTCAAAAATAATAAAAAACAAAATAATTGCAAAAAGAAAACTAAAAAAAAGAGGAATTGAATGAGCAGTTTATCATATGGCAGAGGCTTAAATAAAACCAAAAAGAGGCCTTTTAATAAATGTGGCAAGAAACACTTGTGCTCTTGGGTTGACAGTGGCATTAAGGGGATCATCCAACTGGTGAGTGAGTGTGTTCTAGACTAATGAATCCAGCAGAAACACTGAGACTTTCAGCCAGCCAGATCATTAAAGCCCAGACTGTCTCGGGTTGTAAAAGGCTAATCTCATCTCAGCTGAGGAAAAGGTAAAAGGTATTCATGACTCCAACAGAAGGAGCCTGGAGAACAGTGAACTTTAATGATGACAAGTTAGCATCTCACCCCACAGTGCTTAGGCAAAAGAGAAGGTGATCCTCAGGGAGAAAGAGAAATAGGAACAGAAGGTGATAAAATTTATAGCTTTCTCATAAACACAAGTGGATAAAGTTTGAAAGCAGAAAGACCAATTTTCTGTCTTTGATAAACATCTAGGGCTCAGCATGGAGCAGGTCATCACTACAGGTCAAATATGAGACTGGGGCTTTCAGGCAGTCACCCTGCACTCTCTTAATTCATGTAAGTAGGTATTAAATACTGATTTCTCACTTCACACTACTTCCACAGTAGATCCTTTTATTCACAAAACATCCAGAGTGGTATTTTTAAAACAAGTCAGACTGTGCCACTTGGGTTTTAAAATTCCCTAGGGGTTTTCCATGGTTATCGCTCTATGATTATTGCAAGGCATGGTCTCAAACTCAAAAGCCTATGGAGACCAAACTGTAAGTGTTAAATGTGTTATGAGATTAGATCTTTCAGAATTAGGGTTTGTATGAGAAATTTAAAGACCACTGTTGCACCCTACCTCTAGCCATGTTTTGGCATTTGGAAATGTGAACACAAATTTACTAGAACTTCTAGATTTTTGACACAAACTGTTTATCTAAATTTTCAAGTGAAATCTAATTTTGAAAAATTGGATCAAATTTATAAAATAGAGTTTATGCCAAGCAAAATGTATCTGCATGATGGTACTGTCTACTAGCTGCCAATTTGCCTCCTTTGGGATAAAACCTAGGCCAGTCTACAACTGGTGTCAGTTAAATTTATGTTGTGATTGCTGGCATAGGGATTAAAATTGTAGGAGCATGGAATATCTTTCCATTTCTTTGCATCTTCTTTAATTTCCTTGATTAATGTTTTATAGTTCTCAGCATACAAGTCTTTCACCTCCCTGGTCAGGTTTACCACCCAAAGCAATCTACAGGTTCAGTGCAATCCCTATCAAATTACCCATGACATTTTTCACAAAAGTAGAACAAACAAACCAAAAATTTATGAGGAACCATAAAAGACACAAAATTGCCAAGCCAATCCTAAGAAACAAAAACCAAGCAGGAGACATAACTCTTTCAGACTTCAATCAATATTACAAAGCTATGGTAATCAAGACAGTGTGGTACTGGTACCAAAACAGACATTCAGACCAATGGAACAGAATAGAGAACCCAGAAATAAACCCAGACACCTACAGTCAATTAATCTTTGACAAAGGAGTCAAGAATAAACAGTGGGAAAAAGAGAGTCTTCTCAGCAAGTGGTGCTAGGAAAACTGGACAGCCACATGCAAATCAGTGAAACTGGAACACACCCTCACACCATGCACAAAAATAAACTCAAAATGGCTTAAAGATTTAAATGTAAGACAAGACACCATCAATCTCCTGGAAGAGAAAACAGGGAAAATATTCTCTGATATCAACCTTACAAATATTTTCTCAGGTCAGTCTCCCAAACCATCGGAAATAAAAGCAAATTAAACCAATGGGACCTAATCAAACTGACAAGCTTTTGCACAGCAAAGGAAACCATTAAAAAAGAAGAAGAAAAAAAGACAACTTACAGACTGGGATAAAATAGTTTCAAATGATGCAACTGACAAAGGTTTAATCTCTAAAATATACAAACGACTCATACAACTCAACAGAAAAAAAGCCAACAATCCAATTGAAAAATGGGCAAAAGAACTGAATAGACATTTCTCCAAAGAAAATATGCAGATGTCCAACAAGCACATGACAAAATGCTCAATATCACTGATTATTAGAGAAATGAAAATCAAAACTACCATACGGTACCAACTCACACCAGTCAGAATGGCCATCATTAATAAGTCCACAAATAACAAATGCTGGAGAGGGTGTGAAGAAAAGGGAACCCTCCTGCACTGTTGGTGGGAATGTAAATTGGCACAACCAACTATGGAAAACAGTATGGAGGTACCTTAGAAAACTATACATAAAGCTACCATATGATCCAGAAACCCCACTCCTGGGCATATACCCAGATAAAACTTTCCTTGAAAAACACACTGCAGCACTATTCACAATAGCCAAGACATGGAAACAACCTAAATGTCCACTGACAGACTATTGGATTAAGAATATATGGTATATATACACAATGGAATACCACTCAGCTATAAAAAAAAAATGAAATGATGCAATTTGCAGCAACATGGATGGAACCAGAGACTTTCATATTAAGTCAAGTCAAAAAGAGAAAGACAAATACCGTATGATTTCACTTATATCTTGAATCTAATATAGGGCAGCAAGTGAACCTTTTCAGAAAATAAAATCACAGACATGGAGAACAGACTTGTGGTTGCCAAGAGAGAGGGGGAAGGAGTGGGAGGAACTGGAAATTTGGGATTAATAAATCCAAACTATAGCCTTTGGAATGGATTAGCAATGGGATCCTGCTGAATAGCACTGGGAACTATGTCTGGTCACTTGTGATGAAGCATGATAATGTGAGAAAAAAGAATGTATGAATGTATGTTTGACTGAGTCACCTTGCTGTGCAGCAGAAAATTGACAGAACTCTGTAAATCAGCAATAATGGAAAAAATAAAAATCAATATAAAAAACATATAAAAAATAAACACACAAAATAAAATTGTAGGAAATGCAATCAGTGTTATGAAAAGCAGATGGCCAAGTCAAAGGGCTAAATAAATATGTGGGACCTCTACAGAGTAGCATCAAGAGCTGAGGATAAGAATAAGGCAGGAAAGTGCAATGGAACCTCAGTACGTCACAGCAGCAAAAGGAGGTCCAGACACTGTAGATTCCTCAGTAAATTTCTAAAGCAATAAGCCTTTCTAATGAGATTGCCCTGCCCGGCCCTCTCTTCAGTTCTTAATTAAGTTGTGTCTGTAATTGGATAACTTTATCTTTAATATGTATGTATGAAGAGGCAAATGACTCAGGAGTAAGAGCATACTATTAAGCAAGTTCTCAGAATAGTACCCACGTCTTCAGAGGGTCAAGTGGAAATATTGGTCACAGGGAACATGGTCTTACTGAATGTTATATGTAAGTACACTTCTTGGTGACTGTGCCCAAAGAGCGGCCTCTAGCACTGGAGAGACAAGACATGGGTACTTACACAGAGAATAATGCTGAAGAGTATCTAAAGCAAATTCAAAATGAGAGCTTTGTCCAGTCAACAATGAGGAATTTCAGAAGCTCAGAGAGGAGGACAGAAGGTAGGTGCGATCATAATTTTTTTAGGAGGCAGGACTTGAAATAAAGAATAGATTGATATAGTCTTCATTGATTCTTTAATTCAACAAATGTTTATGAAATACTAGACATGCTTCTATACATTGGGGATATAATTGGAAAGAAATGCCTTCATGGAATTTCTATTCCAGTGTAGAAAAATAAGCAATAAATATGTTGAGAAATAAATAATTTCAGGTATTTGTGCTACAAAGATAATAAAAGAAGACAGCAGAAGGGATTGGTGTGGTACTGGGCACTTAGGCAACTCTTAAAGCATTTATGGTCTAAGTGATGGAAAGGAGCCAGACAGTAATGTTCTTTCTTTGTGAGAAAGAAGTCCTTTCTTTCTCACAAAGAAAGAATAGAATAGAAAGAGGGAATAATTTTAATGCATTCAAGGCAACAGGCAGGAGGAGAGTAGCGCCATTGAGATTGCATCAGAAAGGTAGTCTGGAACAGTGTCTAGGGGCATAGTAAGGGTTGAAATTCTGTTCTATTTTTAATGAACAGCCATTGGAGTGCTTTAGGCAGAACAGTGATATGATATGAATAATATTATTCAAAGAGCACACTGGCATTTATATGGAAAATTGACTTTAAGGACAAAGAATAGAAGTAGATAGACTGCCTAGAGGATAAACTCAGTACACAGGGCAAGAGATTAAAATGTCCTGAGTCGTGTTCTAACAGCGATGAGTTGTTATACCAGTGCTGTGGCATATAAAAAAAAAATGGGACCATGAGATGCAAGGATTTTAAATGCCACATTTGGGGAATTTATCCAGTTCTTAAGGAGAGCACTGAAGTCCCTGACCATAGGATTGGTGTGACAGTGAAAAACTAATTTATTTTCTTGCTTATTTATAACTTATTTCCCTCCACTAGAACATAAACTTTATGAAAAACTCTGTCTTATTCTCTAGGAGGTCATTGTCACCCCTACCATTACCACAAAGATATAAGCATCTTAAAGGAGGCACCAGGCTATTTAGACTTTGAACACACCATTATTATCATATTGTAGGCTCTTAAAGAGTGATGAATGAATACATGGAAGAACAAATGAAACAAACTGGGTTTAATGGAGAGATACTAGAAGGGTAACAGCCAGTGAGGTTACTGCAATAACAAAGATTTGAAAGACTAAGGGACTAAGGTAAGAATAAATGGAATAGAGGAAAAGAAAACAATCCATATTTGGAAGAGAATCAATAGAACTTGAGGACAGTGATGGCTCCCAAATCATAAAAGATAAAACTAAGCAAGAGGTAAAAGAGGACTCTAATTGTTATGGCAGATAAGCATGTCATATCTGTTACACACACACACCCCCCCCCACTCCACTATCTGTCCCATTTGCTATTCTAGTTTGCAGGGATGAGAAAACTGAAAACCACATCTCCCAGGACCCCTGTATCTAGAGTAATGGATGGATATAGATTTCACTGATTAGATGGTGTTTGCATATTTGAAAGCAGAATTGAAGTGGAGGCCACACTGTCTGCTTTTGCTGTTTTGTTGACAAACACAGCCATGGAGGCATTTAGATTTTTTATGTCAGCATTTAGCAGAGGTCTTGGGTTCTAGTTAATGTGCTTCAGGAGTGTCTAGAGTCAAGGAGCAGAGCTTCCACTTGGCTGATGCAGATTACAGCAGGTTTAGGTGTGGTCCTAGGGCTGACAGCAGGAAAGGCTTCTGAGTTATAGCAGTTTGCAAATGATGGCCCCTTCCAGGTCATGTCAGCCTCTGGGTATTGCTGGTATTTGCTACCAGCAAGAAGCAGTAGCTCCCTTGGTAGGCATATATAGTATGATGGCCTTTGGGGCTGTTCCTGAAAAGTTGACGTATATTTTGTTTCTTCAGTTTTCTCAGTTATTTAATATCCTGAAAGATAAATAGATAACATTTTCTTTCATTGGAGGAATTGAAATAGGCAGTATGATAAGAGGGAAGCTGAACCAAGACGGGATAGGAAAACTCCACACATTCACAGACCAGTCAGTAAGTGTAAATGAATTAATACCCTGTGAACCGAACACAGAAGATGGTTGCACCATCAAGGTCGGCTCCAGAGGCAGTCAGCACCATGCTGGGAAATGAAAGCTTCCAGCAGGGTTCCTGAAAATGGAACTATTTAGATGAATTCCAATGGTCTGTGAACATGTTATGAACATGGTCCCAAAGGGGAAGCATGGGAATAAGCCATTGGATATAGTGTCCACCTTGCTTGTGGGCCATGGCCCCAGGGGCCAGTTCCAGCGTAACATAGCAGAACCGCACAGAAGCACACATTAGGTACAACAAAACACAGTGCATCCTGGAGGCTACTATTAAGACAATATAGAGTGTCAAAAATGCTTTCTCAACAGAATTTGAATGGTCCAGGAAAATCCCAGAGTGAGCTGTCAGAAATTGTCTTTTCCAGGAGAACATCACAGCGATTTGGAGTTACAGGAATATCTTGGGTTCAGCGATATCCTGGGTTTCCAGACTACTCTTGTCAACTTTAGACCAAAGACTGGATAGTGAAGACTCTGATGAGTGTAGACTAGGAGAAAAGGAAAGACAGACAGGACTATGAATCTGTGGGTGTGTTTTGGAAAAATTTAAAATCTTCTGATTTTATATTCATTTGTTATACATTTGCCCTTATTCTGTATTTTTATTCTGACCTATTTCATAAAGCACTTGAGTTACACGTGACATATTCCTTTTACACTTTTTTTAAATTATGTCTTGGTTTCATTGTCTTGATAATATATACAACCTGTATTTCCTACCCTACACCTTCTAGGATCTATCCTCTCTCTATTGACTCTGTAAAGAACTTTTAATTTTAAAAAAAATGTGAAAACATTATATGCTTAATACGCAAAGTCACAGTTCTCACATGGACAATTATTTAAATCACCCTTTCAAACATATTCATTGTGGCAATCATATCACCTTCATAAATTGTATTTGTAGGGAGTTCCCACTGCAGTTCAGTGGGCTAAGAACCCAACTAGTACCCATGAGGATGCGGGTTCAGTCCCTGGCCTTGCTCAGTGGGATAAGGATCCAGCATTGCCACAAGCTGCAGCATATGTCGCAGATGCAGCTCAGATCCCACATTGTTGCTGTGGCTGTGGTGTAGGCTGGCAGCTGCAGCTCCAGTTCAGCCCCTAGCCTGGGAACTTCCATATGCTGAGGGTGCAGGGAAAAAAAAAATGTATTGTAAAAGAGAAAACACTCACCCCCTCCTCTGGTTTTTGTTTCCACTTTCAGTGATTCATCAGCAAAATCAACCCAGCTGGCACCTTGATCTACAGGCTACAATTTGCTGTCAGGCTGTCAGTTTCTGAACTCATTGGGTGGGTTGATTTCATTTGTCTTTTCTAAAGTTGCAGTCTCTGGCCACAGAGTCTTCTCTCTAAGTGAGGGATAACTACAGTGTGCTAAAAAGCAATGGGGAGAAAAGAGAAATTAATTTTTACAGCTTTCCAGTGCACGTTGGCATAAAAACCCAACAGTTCGAACTGTATTTTTCAGTTTAGGAATTATGACAGCTAGCCTAAACATGGCCCATAAGCTTCCCATGAACACTTTCTCTGTGTGCATCAAAGAATTCTATACCGCGTGGGTGTTGTTCAACTTCTTATCATTGAAATTTAGAGGTGGGAGGGAAAATAAGTGTTTGATGATGTATTAAGAATCCAGGTTTTCATACGCCCTATTCATGTGGATTACTATCAACATTTTCCTGATGGAGCTTTTTTCTTTCAAAATAATTCAGTGATGACAAAGGAAGTGCACCAGGAGTGAGCTGGTCCTTGTTTCACTGGAGAGAGTTATCCCCTTCCCAGTGAACCACAGAGAGAGCACATCAAAGTTAGACCCTGGAAGTTAGAGCATTTCTGAAAACCAACTTCTTGCAAAGATGATAATAATGATGATTGGTGATGCTTTGAGTTGAATTATGCCCCCCAAATTTATATGTTCAAGTTATAACCACAAGTACCTTACAACACAAACTGCTTTGGAAATAAAGTTGTAGCAGATATAATTAATTAAGATAATATCATACTGGAGTAAGATGGACCCCAATCCAATATGACTTATGTTCTTATAAATAGGAGAACCTGAACACAGACATTCACACAATAGAGAATGCCACATGAAGATGAAGGCAAATATATACAAGCCAAGGAACACCAAAGATTACCAATAACCAGGAGAAAAGGATGAAACAGATTCTCCCTCACAGCCCTCAGAAGAAAACAACCCAGCTGGTACCTTGATTTTTGACTTCCATCCCCCAAAACTGTGAGACTATACATTTCTGTTATTTAGGCCACCTAGTCTGTAATACTTTTTTGTAATAGCACTAGGAGACCTATTCAGGGAAAGACGTTAATTATAACCAATAACATCTAATAATATCAACATGCATTGGGTAAGTTTTTAAGGTTATTTCTCCAAGTCAAGAAAGAGGTAGGGCCAAGATTTTTGCTTAAAATACAGTGTTGCAATTGTCAACTACAAAATTATATGCACATCCTAAAAAGTTGAGAGTTATGTTTTATTCAGTGGACAAAACTGAAGACTCAAGCCCGGGAGGCAGCGTCTCAAGTAACCCTGGGAAATCTGCCCCGAGGAGGTGACCGGGAGCTAAGATATATAGTATTTTCAAGACAGTATGGATACTAGAAACAAAAGATTACTGTTAATAACAGAAACCTAGATATCTCAAGTTAAAAGAATTTAGTGTTTTTTCATACATGGGAAGACGAAACTGTCTCTAGGCTCACCGAAGTCATTGCTTTGATATGCACCTCAGCTATTGGGTCAGTATCCTGTGTTTTCACAGGCTGAGTTTCCTTGGGATTCACCACAGAGAGAGTCTGCAGTCTGATGGCTGCCTAGATGGCAGGTATTCTCTGCTTCCTTTCTGAGTCCCCTCAGGGCTCACCCTTCGAAGTGGCTGCAGTTGCTGTTGGCTGTGATATCTTTTGTTTACTGATCTGGCAGGCAATATTTTATTTCTCATAAGTGACAGGATTTACCCTCAGTTTACACCAAAAGGTTATGAAAGAGCTGAGACTAGAATGCTGAGTTCTCAGAACTGACATTCTGTTGTTCTGTGACCACTGGTCCCCCAGCCAATGTTGGGTAAAAGAAAAAGAGAGGAGGTGGGGGGGAGTAAAACCATCAGATACTCCTTGTTCTCCCAGGTCTGTTTTACACGGTTAGCCATTTGTCTTCAGTAAGATGTGGAAGGAGATGGATGCTATAACCTCAGAGCAGAGTGGGAATATGGGGAATAAATACAGTAATGACAATAAAAACACAATCTTTGCTTCCAGAAAAATTTTCTGTTCTCTATCTCATTGGACTTTTGCCTTCGAATGTGTAACAACAGTTATTGTCCCTTTTTAAAGCAGTGTGTCATGGTCTCCATGGTATAGGAAGAATTTCAGCCTCAACCCCGTGTTCTAGAATTCTCTCAGTGGTATCTTGCTCATGAGTAGTTGTTAACTGTTCTTCCTGTGTGGCGGAGTGAAGACAGGAACAACCAATATTGCCATCTTTGTGACCTTGCTCATACCACTCCCTTTTGCAGATAGGGAAGCTGAGAATTCCGGAAATTGATTGAATTATTCAGTCCACTGGGGCCAGAGCTAGGTCAGTACTCCTTCTAGAAAACTATAGTTGATGAAAATGCTTTCCATGGAAAATTTTATGTAAGAACATATTGCAATAATTAATAAGCAGACATTAGATTCCATTGCACTTCTAAAGTTCTGAATCCCTTCAGCTTGAGTGATGTGAGCACATCTAGGAATGTGGCCTGGGAAGGGGCAGTGGAGTGAGGACCTGAGAGACCCCTGAGGGAACCAGGGACTCACAACACAGGTTAAAAAACACTGGCTGAAAAGCATAAGGTTTTCAATGGCCCTCTGGCTCTAGTGTTCTATGAATAAAATGGCATGTCAGGGCCTGCAAGTAGGGGCATTCTCTAGGGCAGAATTGCAAGAGAATGTGAGGATGAATGGGGCTGGGTTCAGGCAATCAGAATGCTATTTGGCTATAGGAGAAGAGATAGAGAATGTGGGTTTCACTCAGAGGAGGGCATTGTGCTGATCAGAGTTCTTTGCAAACGGGAGAAGTGAATTCTGGCTTGTGCACAAGGAAGGAGGGGTTAGATTACTTAAATTGTTTAAGGAAGACTCAGGAGATCAAAAATAGGCCTCAGGTATAGAGCCATACCAATCTGAATGCTCCTGATCTCATCAAAAATAGGCCTCAGACATCTAAGAGCAAAATCTATTCCTGGAATTTGAAAAGAAGGAATCATCAGGGAGTTCCCTTCGTGGCTCAGTGGTTAACAAATCTGACTAAGAACCATGAGGTTACGGGTTCGCTCCCTGCCCTTGCTCAGTGGGTTAAGGATCTGGTGTTGCAGTGAGCTGTGGTGTAGGTTGCAGACGCGGCTCGGATCCCACGTTGCTGTGGCTGTGGCGAAGGCCGGCGGCTACAGCTCCCGTTAGACCCCTAGCCTGGGAACCTCCATGTGCCGCGGGTGCGGCTCTAGATAAAGGCAAAAAGACAAAAAAAAAAAAAAAAGGGGATCATCAGAATAACCATCCTCAGTCATTCCTGGCCCTTGTATTCTTCCACCTTAAAACAGGTTCCAAAGAGTGTCTTACTTGCTAAAACGTCAGTTCTATACCCATAACTTTTCCAGATCATCATACAGACTCTTATTGACACTGTTCCCACTGGGGGTAGGTGGTTCCTCAAAAAAAAAATACAGTGCTTACACTAAAGCAAGAAATCACTGGTAGGCAGAAAAAATAAAGATATCTGTAAGAAAATCTAGAATGCGCTGGGAGAAGACTCTTACAACAAAATGCACAAGAACAAAAATTTTAGAGAAATTAAGAGGTTAGTAGAGTGGATATAAGAGAAAAGGAAAGGAAAAAGGTGTTCTGGGCTAAAGGGAGTGGTAACAAAGGGGAGTATAATCATGAGACAGATTATAAAAGGAATTCCTTGCATTCCATGTAATGAGGCTGTAGGAAACATGAGGGAAAATCTCATAAAAATTGACTGTAAGACTCCGTGTGACCCACCAGGATGATGCTTGGAACTGGATTATGTAAAATGTAAATAATACGTCATTTGATGTACAGCCCTCTGTCTCAAAAAACTTATACAATTGTGCCTTGATTTCTAACCAGTGGAACATTTTTCAGAGCTTTTCAAGGTGCTCTTTCCAGATTATAATACTCAAATTCAGCACGAAAATTTTTTCAATTTCATCTTGAAAAAGATTCAAGGAGGCAGAAATGTAAAGGTGATAAGAAAGGAAGTAATGGGAATAATAAGTATAAAATGATACACATTACCAATCATATGATTAATGCTTAGTAAGTAGTAGTTGCATTATCATTGCAATCACACAATGGGGATTTTAGTGCCTTCTTCATGGGCTTCTCTGAGAACTCAGGGAGATAAGCGATGTGAAGTGGATGGTGCATAGTAAATACGGGTCCAGTTCACACCTCCATCCCCATTCTTGCAGAACTCGAAGTCAAAAAGATTGGAAATAGCACAAGACCTCAGGTACTTGTGCTAATAATTGATATAAGTGAACAGAATAGAGGGGCACTAAGGTGAACAGTCAGCTATGGGGTATGAGTCATGCCAGGTTTCTCATGTGAGAGACTGAGTACATATTGACATTATTCAGCAAGATGGGAATATGGATTTTGTTTTTTTGTTGTTGTTGTTTGCCTTTTGTCATTTTTTAGAGCCGCACCCATGGCATATGGAGGTTCCCAGGCTAGGGGTCTAATCGGAGCTGTAACCACTGGCCTACGCCACAGCCACAGCAACAGCAACGCGGGATCTGAGCCGCGTCTGTGACCTACACCACAGCTCATGGCAACGCTGGATTGTTAACCCACTGAGCAAGGCCAGAGATCGAACCCACAACCTCATGGTTCCTAGTCGGATTCGTTAACCACTGCACTACAACAGGAACTCCGGAATATGGATTTTGAAGCAGAGAGGATGTACTTCATTCGGATGTTTTGAGGGTAAACTTTATCAACTATGATTTGATGTTGGATTTGAATGGCAGAGAACCTCGACAGGTGGTAGCACTGCATGGAACTGGCCCCTCTGACCCTTGCTAGTGTGTATGAGGAAGGAGTCACCAGAGCAAGGACAGTAGTCCTGAAGGATGGAGCTTCAAAATGACAATGAGGGTACCGCAACACATGACTTGCTCTGATATAAACCATACTTAACTTTATCCTAAAATCTTTCCTTTACACTGAACTTCCTAAGGCTTGCCATCTCCTCTTCGAATCCCAGTGGAAAATTCTTATCTGATGATGTCTCACTAAATAAGGTATTTCCAAAAGGAAAGGAGAAGGAGGAAATTAAAAAAAAAAAAACTTGGAGAAATTTTAATGTCTGAAAAGTATTTCCCCCCTCTACACCTGGGATTTCCGGGGATGTGAACAGTTTCCAAGTCTCTTAAAACTAATTAGGAGGTCCTGCGTCCTTCTGTGACCTACAAGCTACATCCAGTCTCAGCACCTGACACACAGTGATGGATTGCAGATAATGGAGGGAGAGTCAGACTGAAGGTATTACTAAGCCCAAGGAGTAATTTTTTTTTCTCCTTTATAATGTAATCTGTTTTAGATCTTACAGCATCTGCCTGTTTAAATTTCAGCTGGGATTCTTTTTCTAGTTAAAAAATTTCCTGGTTCCTTACTCTTAATTGATGTTTCCCAGTGCATTCTAACTTTTTCCCTAATTTTATATCTTTTTAATTTCCTAATAACCTTGAGGCACATATATTTTCTTTTCTTTAAATTGGATGTCACAAAGACTGGGTAAATTGCCCAAGAACACAGTTTGGTTGCAAAGTTTAGGAAGACCTAGGTGCTAGTGCTCTTGACTCCTAGTACAGCGCCACTTCCCACAGCTCTCATCCACGTCTTTGTTTGGAGCCTTTCCTTCTCAAATGACAGACCCTCATCAGAGGACACACCTTGCTAAAAGGCAGTGCCATCAGTGAGGAGGCTCTTCACATCCACCTGCTCACTCATCCAGAGAATATGCTGAGCAGCTCAGACCAGCACTGATTACAAAGGTCCCGCAGCCAACACGTGGCTGGAGAGATTTGCAGAGTAATAATCATGCTCAGGTGCTTTCTTTCCTCTTAGAACTTTTCAGCTTAATCAGGGGCACACGTTCAGCCTCTTAGATTACTGTTGCTTTGTGTTCATAACTCTCATCCTTTAGAAGTATCTGTGACCCAGTGTTATATCAAGTGATGGGATTAGAGAGGTTTTGCATTGGAAGAGCGCAGAGAAAGAAAGGAAAGAAACTGGTCACTTGAGTTTGTAAACAAGGAAACTTGGACTTAGAAAAACAAAGCCACTTGTCACAAGCCACAGGGCTGGTTGGAGGCATATTTGATAGTAGAATGTAAGCCCCTTAAGTCCCCACCCAAATGTCTTTTCTCACCTTGTGAGGCATATGGCTGTAAAGGATAGCCCGAAGTAACTGTATTCATTACTCTCTAATCAAGTCAACAGGAAAACACGGGTTTAAAAAAACAAGTGGAAAGAGTTCTCAAGGCACCACTCCAAAGCTGGTCTAAGAGTATAGTATTCTATGATCCCAAGTTCTGAGTTAGAGCCATTCCAGTAAATAATATTTGAATGCTGATTCTCCAGGGCATCTCACCATATTTGTAGGATACATGCCAAATAAACAGACGGAGGAGCTCAGCGCAGACCATAAAGCAGAAAGCCCATTTTTATCTGCTTACCAGGAGCGTTTGAGGATGGTTTCCCATCACGATTGATTAATATATATAACTATATCCCTTCTACTCACTTGTACTTGACTTAGAAGTAGTATTAGTATGAATTTCCCTATGAGTTGTGATTCAAATAATAGGTACTCTTGCTCCAAAACACTACCCCAGTGTCAAGTCAAAGTGTCTAAAATTTAAAATAAGAAACGATTCCTTTGATTCTTTTTTTTAAGATTTTTTTTTATTATTATGGCTGATTTACAATGTTCTGTCACTTTCTGCTGTACAGCAAAGTGGCCCAGTCATAAATATATATATAATTTTTCTCCCTCATGTTCCATCACACGTGACTAGATAGAGTTCCCTGTGCTGTACAGCAGGATCTCATTGCTTATCCACTCCAAACGCAAGCGTTTACATCTGCCAACCCCAAACTCTCAGTCCATCCCCTTGGAAACCACAAGTCTCTTCCCCAAGTCCATGAGTTTGTTATTTTTCTGGAGATAGTTCATTTTTGCCATGTATTATATTCCAGATATGTTATATCACATGGTATTGTCTTTCTCTTTCTGACTTAATGTTACTTAGTATGAGAGTCTCTAGTTCCATCCGTGTTGCTACAGATGGCATTATTTTGTTCTTTTTTTATGGCTGAGTAGTATTCCATTGTGTACATACACCACATCTTCTTAATCCATTCACCTACGGATGGACACAGGTTGTTTCCATGTCTTGGCAATTGTGAACAGTACTGCAATGAACAGAGGGGTGCATGTATCTTTTTCAATGCAAGTTTTTTCTGGATATATGCCCATGAGTGAGAAAGCTGGGTCATATGGTATTTCTATACTTAGTTTTATGTTTTCCACAGTGGTTATACCAATTTACATTCCCACCAACAGTGTAGGAGGGTACCCTTTTCTCCACACCCTCTCTAGCGTTTATTTGTTGACTTGTTAATGATGGCCATTCTGACTGATATGAGTTGGTTCCTCATTGTAGTTTTGATTTGCATCTCTCTAATAATTAGAGATGTTGAGCTTTTTTTCATGTGCCTGTTGGCCATCTGTATATATTTTTTGGAGAAATGTCTGTTCAGGTCTGCTGCCCATTTTTTCAATTGGGTTAATTTTTTTTTCTGTTGAGTTATATAAATTGTTTGTATATTTTAGAGATTAAGTCCTTGTCAGTTGCAACTTTGAAACTATTTTCTCCCACTCTCTAGTTTGCCTTTTTTGTTGTTGTTGTTCTTACGGTTTCCTTTTCAGCACAAAACTTGTAAGTTTGATTAGGTCCCACTGGTATGTTGCATCTATTGATATTACCATGTGGTTTTGACTATTCTTTTGTTAATGTGGTGTATGACGTTGACTGACTTGCATATGTTAAATGATCCTTCTGAACTTGGGATGAATCCCGCTTGGTCGTGGTGTATGATCTTTTTGATATGTTGTTGGATTTGGCTGGATAAAATTTTGTTGAGGATTTCTATATCTTTATTCATCAAAGATCTTGGCCTGTAATTTTCTGTTTTTGGTAGTATCTTTGTCTGGTTTTGGTATTAGGATGATTGTGGCTTCATAAAAAGTATTTGGGAGTGTTCTTTCTTCTTCAGCCTTTTGGAAATTTTAAGAATGGGTATAAGTTCTTTGTATGTTTGGAAGAGTTCATCTGTGAAGCCATCTGGTCCTGGGCTTTTGTTTATAGGGAGTGTTTTTATTACATATTCAATTTCATTTCTAGTGATCAGTCTGTTTAATTGATCTATTCTTGATTCAATTTTGGTGGGCTGTAAGTCTCTAGAAAGTCATCATTATGTCTAGGTTTGCAAATTTATTGGCATGTAATTGTTCATAGTATTATTTTATGGGTTTTTATATTTCTCCAATATCCATTGAGGTTTCTCTTTTTCATTTCTTATTTTTTTTTTATTTGAGTTCATTCTCTCTTCTTGGTGAGTCTGGCCAGAGGTTTGTCAATTTTGTTTACCCTTTCAAACAACCAGCTCTTGATTTTATTGATATTTTTCTATTGCTTTTTTCATTTTATTGATTTCCTCTCTGATCTTTATGATTTCTTTCCTTCTGCTGACTTTAGGCTGTTTGTTCTTCTTTTTCTGTTTCTTTTAGGTGGTGGGTTAAGTTGTTGATTTGATACTTTTCTTCTTGTTTGAGAAAGGCCTGTATTGCTATGAACTTCCCTCTAAGCGCTGCTTTTGCAGCACCCATAGATTTTGAATGGTTGCATTTTCATTATCATTATCATTTGTATTGAAGTATTTTTTAATTTCCCTTTTGATTTCCTCCTTGACCCACTGGATTTTAGTAACATGTTGTTTAGCCTCCATGTAGTCAGATTCCTTTGATTCTTAATGGGTTTTTGTCTGTCAAGAACGTCCCGATAAGCCATAAATTCTCTGAAAAGTGAAATGAGATAAACCCAAGAAAGAATGAGAAAAAGGTTAGATAGTAGTGGAAGAGGAAATATAGAACACATAGAAATTATATTCACAAGCTTTATCTCTCATTAACTTTTACTGAGCACTTAATATACATCATGCACCAAGCAAGTTGCAAAAGAAACAAAAATGAATGTCAGGGCCTCTGCTCTCAAGTTCAAGGGTCTTCAGCCAAGCAGGGGAAAGAGATATAAAAAGTCAAAACAGTATGCAATAAAGAGTTTTAGTGGTTTATGCTCAAAATGCTATTCTAAGAGAATAGCTGACAGCCACCTAAAAATGCCAAAGAACGGTTTGTACCCATTGAGGGAATGATGTTCAGACTGAACTTTTACAAATATGAGAAGTTCTCCAAGAATGAACACAAATATAACATTGGAGGTTGAAGAAGCAACATGTAAAAAGTCACAGAGGCAAAACAGACACTTCATCTTCAGGAATGGGAAGTTATTCTGAATAAGCATAATAGTGACATCACAGACAATTTTTAGGATTTCAAAACATTTATATTTGCACTGGACTGAGGAAAATCCTGGAACATGGAAATGTTTCGGCTATAACCAGAAAAGTCTTGGGTAAACCAGAATAAATTAGTCACCCTATAGATGGCATAAAGAGAAGGATGCTTACATTTGGAGAAAAGTAGCAAAGCACATTACATAGCAGTAGTCCCATTCAACCACAAGCCAAAAGCCCTTTAACCTGTACTATAGCAATGGAGCTCCAGTGTATTCTGTTTCAAAACTCTATCATTCTAAATGTCGCAAAAGGTATTAAGGAAAAATTTTAGGTAGAATAAGCTACCACAGAGTGTTCCATCAACAACAATCATATCAATGCAAACCTGCACAGGTCACCTGAAGCCTGTTCCAAAAGCAAAAAGAGCCCCTAGGGTAGAAATCTAAGAGATTTCTGTGCCAGGGCTGCATTCAAAATCAGCTTTTTCCATGTATAAGTCACTGGTTTGTGACTAGGCCTGAAAATGACTTGAAAAACTTCAGTCCCTGTGGGCCATTAACTATATAGGTTTATATTAAAATGTAATGATCTGGAACTGCCAGTCTCAGTTGCATTCTGACTTGTCACAGCCTGTATGTATGTACGTATGTGTGTGTGTGTGTGTTTATATATATGCATTCATCCTTTTATCCATTGAACCAATGAATTGTAATAAAACATTTGCCAATTAATTAAAAGGAAAAAGAATGTAACACCTGAGCTATCAGTCATTTAGGTGATTAGGTGACATGGATGACTACCTCATATAACTATTAAGCTAGATCAAAAGCTGTAATTATTTGTATAGTTTTTCTAGATCAATGCTAGAAACACTGAACAAACCCTAGACTTCCAGTTCAGTTATGACACAACCTTTATCCATATTAACCCCCAAATTCCAAAATTGACTCATGTATAAACTGTACCCTGACTATCTACAAAACATAAATGGTGGTCAAACTCAGTCAGAGAAAAGTAAAAACTGTCAGCATT
Source organism: Catagonus wagneri (assembly GCA_004024745.2). Taxonomy (NCBI): domain Eukaryota; kingdom Metazoa; phylum Chordata; class Mammalia; order Artiodactyla; family Tayassuidae; genus Catagonus; species Catagonus wagneri. Next base: position 2,314,730 of record PVHT020000286.1, on the reverse strand, counting down.
TAGGTAGGCTAGAAGAAGGGGCATGGAGTGGAATCATACATGATCAAAAAAAAATCAATGGACTGGCTGACCAAAATTAGTGCTTTAGGGTCTTATCTAGACAATCTTGTATGTGAATATTATGAATCCAAAATATAATGTGAGCCTCTAAACTGCACTTTTATTTTCTGGATTTTTAAATTTCTCATATACTTCCACAGTTGGGAGATCAGCTCTATAATCCTTGTACAAGTTCTAAAAAATAATTAGTTCCATTTCCAACCCTAGTAATTGTTCTCAGCTTCACAGCTTCTAGTCTCTGCCAGGAAATGAAGCAGCATTCCCTCTTTCGAAGCAGGTGCAGCAGTCTGACAATAATCCAATAAAAAACCTATTAGCTGGGTCTCCATGACACTCCTGGTATCCATGGGACCCACAATATCTTTAATGTAGATAATAAATCCAGGCCATTTCCTTCCTCAATTGCTCCCAATATGGCTCCACTCCTAGGACTGTTCCACTAACCATTTGTTGCTATGTTTTCTCAGAATGCTGAATCACTCTTTAATCTTTACCATGGAACATGTGTGGTCCCACTCAGTGAAACAGATCAATCTGCTTATGTTGTGAATTACAACTGCCTACTGGGCCATATCTATAGATTGCAAACAGCAAGCCTAATACCGGCCAAGTTGTAAAGTATCAGTCATAACTTGGTGGATAAGTGACTATTGGTAAAGAGAATATGAGGAGGTTTATGACCATTAGTATCAGTGCATCTATCTCTGAGTCACCCTGCACGTATAAGCCCTAGAACGGGCCAAGATGTTAAATTAAAATTCAAGGAAAGGATATTCCAAATCATCCTACACATTGCTTTTCCTTCAATGTTCCTGTTATTATATATCATATCAATTCAGAAATCTTCTATAGCAGTCTTTACTAAAAAACTGAAACTTACTTCCATCTGAGTACAGACTTTCATTATTAGGCACCCTCCACACATCCAACCTCATCTCTTAATGTCTCCAAATTATCACTCAGTTTAACAAGGGAAAATGCTTTATTGTTAATTATGGGTGATCCTCATTCTTCTTCATCTACTGGACTATAATCTCCATAAAGGCAAGAACTAAGTTTGTCTTTCTAACTCTCATATCTCTAGCACCTAAACAATACCAGGCATCTAATACATACTTAATCTCTGTTGAAACAATAAATTAAATTTCTGGTGTGCTTTTTTTTCTCTAAAAATGAATTTTTCTTCCATCTATTTTTCTGCCTAGTCCCTAAGACTCTGATTAAAACTTTACCTCTCCTAAAAGATGTTCCTGGGTCATTTTTGACTATATTAGCTTTTATTTATTTGAAGTCTAATTTTGCTGTAGAACTCATGTCTCTCCAACTCTTGACTTGGAAAATGGTAGGAATTTAAGAATCTATGTATAGACTAACACTTCATTTTTTGTAAGTGAGAAATCTAAAGCCAAAGAAAACATATCACTTATCCAAATTTACATAGTACATCACAACCAAGACTGGAATTGTGCATGGTTTTTTGCACAGTGTCAACCCTGCCATAACTTGTTTTTTTTCTGTATCAAGAAACTGCCATTCCTTGACAACTTGTGAAGTGATGACCCCTCCATGTGCACAGGAAAGATTCTGATATTTGACCATTATTGTTAAATGGCATATTTGTTCTCTAATTTAAAATTTTTAACTCTGCAGTGGGTTAAGTATCCAGTATTGCCACAGCTATTGTGTAGGTTACAGATATGGCTCAGATCTGGAATTGCTGTGGCTGTGATATAGTCTTTAGCTGCAGCTCCAATTTGACCCCAGCTTGGGAACTTCCATATGCCACAGGTGTGGCCCTAAAAATAAAATTTAAAAAAAATTAATTTATTTAATTTAATTAAAAAATAAAAATTTGAGCTCTAAATAATAGAACAATGTGATATCAATCCTGAATAATATTAAAAAATTGTTTGTCTTTGTTTCATATTTAATGAAAAATTAAGATCATCTCACATTTTTATGATTTATTTTAAACCAACAAAAACATCTGGGTAACTACTACATCTTGCAAGCTGTATCAAATCAACAGCCACTCAGAATAAATAGTTTTTCTGGAAATTCATTCCCATTCACTAATTTTTCTGCAAAATGTGACTAAAATATTGTACTAAGAACCTGGAAAAATAGGAAGAAGTGAAAAAGGAAAAATGGATGCCATTTTATAAGCTGAGAAGGAAACCCTCAGAAAACTGCGCTGTCATAGTCAGAGAGAGGAGATCTTGTCCTCCTCACACATTGTCTCACGGAAAAGTGCTAAATGATAAGACAGGTTAACAAAAATCCTAAACCTAGCTCCATGAAAAACTGGTTGGGTGCATATCCTTACAATATGTTCCATTAGAGAATATTGTGTTTCTGGTAAATACAGAAAAGGCTGTGGCTGTGCACATTGTGTGTAAATAATGCTGTGGCTGTGCTATTGTATGTAAATAATGTTGCAATGAACAGAAATTTTTATTATAACTGATCTATAATGTTCTGTCAATTTCTGCTGTACAGCAAAATGACCCAGTTATATATATATATATATATAAACATTTTTTTTTCACATTATCCTCCAGCATGTTCCATCACAAGTGATTAGATATATAGTTCCCTGTACTATACAGCAGGATCTCATTGCCCATCCACTCCAAATGCAAGAATTTTCATATACTAGCCTCAGACTCCCAATCTGTCCCACTCCTTCCCCACCCCCAGCAAATGCAAGTCTGTCCTACATGTCCATGATCTTTTCTGCTTCTTAGATCATTTGTGTCATATTTTAGACTCCACATGTAAGTGATATCATATGGTGCCTGTCTTTCTCTTTCTGACTTACCTCACTCAGTTTGAGAGTCTCAAGTTTCATCCATGTTGCTGCAAATGGCATTAGCTTGTCCTTTTATGGCTGAATAGTATTCCATTGCATATATGTACCACATCTTCCTGATCCATTCATCTGTCAATGGGCATTTAGATTGTTTCTATGTCTTGGCTGTGGTGAATACCTCTATGGTGAATATACAGGTGCATGTATCTTTTTCGATGAAAGTTCTGTCTGGATATATGCCCAGGAGTGGGATTGCAGGGTCATATGGTAGTTCTACATTTAGTTTTATGAGGTACTTCCATACTGTTTTCCATAGTGGTTGTACCAACATTCCCATAAACAGTGTAGGAAGATTCTCTTTTCTCTACATGCTCTCCAGCATTCTCTCCAGCATTTCTAATTTGTTAACTTGTTAATTATGGCCATTCTGACTGGTTTGAAGTGATATCTCATTGTAGTTTTGATTTAGATTTCTCTAATAATTAGTGATGTTGAGCATTTTTTCATGTCCCTGCTGGCCCTCTATATGTCTTCTTTGGTGAAATGTCTATTTAGGTCTTCTGCCCATTTTTCAATTGTGTTGTTTGCTTTTTCTGTTAAGTTGTATGAACATATATTATTTCAAATTGCTGTTTTTTAATTTCTTTGAATAAATTATCAGGAGTGGAATTGCTGGATCATAAGAGAATTCTATTTGTACATTTTTTTGAGAAAATTCCATACTGTTTTTTCCATATTGGCTGGACCAGTTTAAGTTTCCACCAACTAAGCATAAATTAATTAATTAATTAATTAATTAAAAAAAATTAAAAATAAAGTGCCTGCTGTGGTGCAGCAGAAACAAATCTGACTAGGAATCATGAATTTGCAGATTCGATCCCTGGCCTCACTCAGTGAACTTAGGATATGGTGTTGCTGTAAGCTGTGGTGTAGATCACAGACATGGATCAGGTCTGCCATTGCTGTGGCTGTGGCATGGGCTGGGAGCTATAGATCTAAATTGACCCCTAGGCTGGGAACCACCATATGGTGTGGGTGTGGCCCTAAAAACCAAAAAAAAAGTTTCCATCAACAGTGCACAAGGGCCCTTTTTTCCACATTCTCACCAAAATTTCCTATTCGTTGTCTTCTTTATAATAGCCATTCTGACAGGTGTGAGGTGATATCTCCTTGTGGTTTAATTTACATTTCCCTGATGATTAGTAATGCTGAGCGTATTTTCATGTAGATATTGACAGATGTTTTTTCTTCTTTGGAAAAATGACACCAGAACAATTGGATTAAAGATGGTAGAGTTGCTATTAACCTGAGTTCTTGAATGACTGGGTAGAAAAAATCCATCCTGCCAACCTAAATATTAGCCCTATACACTTTGTTAATATTTAATCCATTAAAAATTAGGGGACTATATATTATTGTAGTTTAGTATGTCCTAACCAATAAGAAGTTATTTCCACGTTATGAGATTAACATGAAGTACAAATTTGCTTTGAAAATGATAGGAATATGGTACAGATCAGAGGGGAAAAATTGTCAAAATTACACATACATAAATTGTCCTTTTCCCTTGACTTTTGCATGGCTTTTAAAAGTAAAAAAGACACATTACTATAAAATAACTCCTTACAGTAATAAGTAGGAATAGAATTTTTAATATGTGAAAGTTCTCAGGTAATGGATATATTTTTTTTAGGTTTTTAAGCATAATTTCAGGAATAAATCAGACCTGAAGCCAGAATTATATAAATAATTTCTCCAGGCTTTATTTTGATTGGCTAGTGTAAATCCCAGCCAAAAGAAAGAACAAGACCCTAAGAGATCTAATCAAAGAGTTTCTGCAAAAACTTAAAAGAACTGTCACTATTCTCTATAGCATTAGACTTTGAGAAGGGAGAAATAAATATTTCTCAGTTCTTCAGAAAACAGTACATGGAATAAGATTCTGGAAATACTCTCTTTAGTTTATACTTTTACTTGTAAATTGGTGATGCATTTCAAAGTCAGATCTTTCCAGAAGATCATAATCTATATAACATAATCTAAGGAACATAATGATATATAAAACTTTCATGATAATTCATAGTCTAAAGGAAATTCTCAAATTTTCCATTTCAGTTAATGGCATCACCACTGAGTTTTTAAATTTTAACTTGAATCTGGACCAGTTTTTTTTTTTAGTTTCACACTGTTTCTGAGTTCCATCAGTTAATTTCCATTCTCAATATCCAACACCCAGGTAAACACTTTAAACCTTATATCTGGATTTCTAAAAAATATTTCTATTTACTCTTAGCCCAAATACTTTCTCCCTGCTCCACTACCAAATAAGGTGCCCTAAAAACATTTTCGTGTCATATAAAAATAAAAATAGCTATCTTTTACTGAACATTAACTAAGTGCTAGAATCTATGCTAAATACTCTACAAAAATCATTATTATTTCTGCAGCCACTCTATGTAGTAGATATTATTTTTTCCCCACATAAAAATGAGGAGGAGTTCCCATTGTAGCTCAGTGGGTTAAGAACCTAAAGAGTATCCATGAGGATGCAGGTTTGATCCCTTGTCTTGCTCAGTAGGTTAAGGATCCTGCATTGCCATGAGTTGTGGTATAGGTCACAGACACAGCTCAGATCCTGCATTTCTGTGGCCATGGCATAGGCCAGCAGCTGCAGATCCAATTCGACCCCTAGCCTGGAAATTTCCTTATGCCACAGGTGTAGCTCTAAGAAGGCTATATATAATTAAAATAAAAAGGAGACTAAGGCTTGAGGAGGTTAAGTAACTTGTCTGTATTTGCAGTCTTCAGTGGGAGAAACACCATTCAAACCCTGGGCTATCTGACTTCAGAGCCTGAAATTTTCATCATTATATGGTAGTGCCTTAAGAGTAATAATAAAAAGTCCCTAAACTCATTTGTTTATCTTTAAGTAGAAACCCCTGGAGTTCCCATTGTGGCTCAGCGGTTAACAAATCTGACTAAGAACCACAAGATTGCAGGTTCGATCCCTGGCCTTGCTCAGTGGGTTAAGGATCCAGCGTTGCCGTGAGCTGTGGTGTAGCTTGCAGACGCGGCTCAGATCTCGCTTTGCTGTGGCCATGGTGTAGGCCGGCTGCTACAGCTCCTGTTAGACCTCTAGCCTTGGAACCTCCATATGTCACGGGTGTGGCCCTACAATGACAAAAGGCAAAGGAAAAAAGAAAAGAAAAGAAAAACCCCTCTCTCACTCCACCCTTTCCTATCTTCAGAAATTCAAAATGGCTCCCTATTTTATGTTGAAATGTATTTTCATTCTCCAGCAAAAATTCACACCTGTCCATAGAATGTTCCATAGATATCTCTTTGGCTATAATAAACCACCATTTCAACCCAAATTTACTCTGTGTTAGATAGATAGATATGAGATATTTATGAGATACAGATAAAGATAAAGACATGTAGATATAGAAAGAGAAAATATATACATATATAGAGATAATATATAAATTTTATTGCATTATACACTTGTGGAAAGTTTGATCACCTTATGATCTTCTTGTCCAACAACTCTCCTTTCTTCTCCCTCCCTGAATTGTTCTTTCTGTCTTCTATTCAGAGCCCAGATTTACACCCACACATACACACACAAACCCAGAAGAGTGCAAAAATATTTGTTGAACACATATCACCTACTATGAGGCAGGGTCTCTTCTAGGCTCTAGGGAAAGAGCTGTGGATAAAGTAGAAAGACTTCTTTCCCTTAAGGAGGTTTGATTTTATTAGGAGACACTAACAATTACAGTAGGTTGTCCATATCCAAGAATTCACCATTCATGGATTCAAACAATTGCAGGTCAAAAATTTTTTTTTCTAATTGCAGAAACTTCCAGAAAGCGAAATATACCATGTGCCAGAAATTACTTACATAGCATTTACCTTATATATGCAACTCTTTATATAGAATTTAAATTATGTATTATATAACATTTTGGGTATTATAAGTAAACTAGAAATTATTTAAAGAATACAGGAGGATTACATAAGTTATATGCAAATACTACACCATGTTATATAAGGGATTTTAATATCTGCAGATTTTGGTATCCAGGTGTCCTGGAACCAATTCCTCATGGATACTGAGGGATGACTGTAGTTTATGAATAAGTAAATGTGGAAAATATTAACAAATGAAAAAATGGTATGAAGAAAACAAAATAGAGTAGGCTGATACAGAGTGACATCAAGGGAGATTATTGTTCAAGGCTTAGTAAGCATGAAAGGCCTGTCTGAAGATGTGGCATTTGTGTTAAAATGAAAGAATTAGTCATGAAGACATTTGGTGAATGTACTTCAAGCCAAGAGAACAACTATGCCATGGTATTAGTGAACCAAACTTGAGTCTGCTCTCACCCGGCTCACAGGAAAGTCTGTCTACTTACACTAGGTGGATATGGTGAAGGAAATTACAGCATTTATTTCAAGGCTAAGCAAGGAGAATGAGCAGCTTATGCTCAAAAGACTTGAAATACCTGATAGCTCTCAGGTGAGGATTTTTATAGACATTGTGTGGGAGAGGATCATGGTGTTCATGATCAGCTCATGCACAGTTCTGATTGATTGATGGTGAAGTAATAGGGTGATGTTTTCGGAATCTCAGTCATCAACATTCTGGTACCAGTTATTCTGGTTAAATGTGCTGGTGATCAACATGCAATTAACTTCTTCCACCTGGTGGATGTTTTAATATATGTAAAGTAACTCAAGGATATGGCTCAGAACATACATTATCTATAGCCCTGGAGGAGGAACTGAAGTCCTTGATTTTGTCTTATGGCTAAAATGCAATTATTTTATCTTGCTTGACTCTTTTTCTTTGTTTCTAAATTTTCTCACTTCATCAATTAAATTTGTGCTTTGGAATTCAGGGAAGTCCTAGACTCTAAAGCTTTTTTATAAACAATAGAAGAGGGACACAGAGTGGAGGGTTTGTGATCTGTTCCCAGGAAGTCTCCACAGGGTCCTGCTTGATTTTTCTAGGGTAAGAATGAGTTAGTTGTGACCACACTAGAGAAAGCAGGTGAGGGTGGCTGAAGAGTAGAGAAGGATGTGTAAAGGGAAGGGAAACAGGTTGTGAGGTGGATTGGAGTTAAATTACTTGGAGTTTATAAGTCACAGTAAGGAGCATGGGTTGTGTTTTATGTTGGGAAGAGTAAGGAGTGCTGAGTTAGCTTTTTCGTTTTTAAAGAGGTCATTCTATCTGTTGTGTGGAGAAAGGACTGCAAGATGACAGAAAGGGGACAAGTTAGATCTATGCAGTGACCCAGGGAAGAGAATTATATTATGTGGGCTAGAGTTTTGTCTATGAGTGTGAAAAGAATTGGGTGGCACAACAAAGGAAACCATCAACTAAATGAAAAGACAACTTACTGAATGGAAGAAAATACTTTCAAATCACATATCCAAAATATATAAAAAACTCATACAACTCAATAGTGTGGTGGAAATGTACATTAGTGCAACCACTATGAAAAAAAAATTCTGGTGATTTCTCAGAAAATTTAAATATAGAACTTCCAAATGATTCAGCAATTCCACTTCTAGGTATTTATCCAAAGAAAAGGAAAACACTAACTTGGAAAGATATATTCACCACCATGTTCATTATAACATTACTTACAATAGCCAAGATAAAAATGAGGAAATCCTACATTTACAACATGAGGTAACTTGAGGGCATGATGCTAAGTGATGTAAGTCAGACAGATAAAGACAAATATTGTATGTTAAAAACCAACAACCAAAAAGCCAATTACATGTTAAAAACCAACAACCAAAAAGCCAAATTTAAGTTACAGAGAACAGATGGGTGTTTGCCAGAAGTGGAGGGTAAAGGATGGGCCAAATGGGTGAAGGGAGTCAGAAATACAAATTTCCAGTTATAAAATTAATGTCATAGGGATATAAAAATACAGCATGATTATAGTTAATAATACCATATTTCATATCTGAAAGTTGCTGAGAGTGGATCCCTCAAAAGTCATTATAAAAATGAGACTATGTATCATAACAGATGTTAACCAGACTTGTGATGATCATTTCACAGTACATAATAATATCATAAATTATATCATACAACTGAAACCAATATAATGTTGTCTGTCTTTTGCACCTTAATTTTAAAAAATAATTCGATGTATTTGGTACTTGTCTTTACCTCTGTCTTCTTCCTCTCCCTCTCTCCCTCTCTCTTTCCCTCTCTCTCTCTCTCTTTCTCTCTCTCTCAAATCTTTACATACTATAAACTGTATTTAAGTCTTGTCTTTCCTCCAGGCCCTCTTTTCCTTTCTCATCCTCAAATATGACTTCAGTGTACGAATGCACAATATAGTGAGCTTCTTATCTTCATAACATAGTAGGCATTCCACAATATTTGATGTGTTAACGTATGCATAAATTCTGCTGACTTGCATTGATTTTTATTTCACATGTGCTTAGGCTTAGGCTTATTTTAGGTGTGACCCCTAGTAGAATTATAATTCTTTCAAGGGATAAAGCCATGTCTTTTTCATAGTAGGCATTCAACAATATTTGATGTGGTAACATATGCATAGATTCTGCTAGCATGCATTGCTTTTTATTTCACATGTGCTTAGGCTTAGGCTTATTTTAGTCTTGACCCCTAGTAGAATTATAATTCTCTCAAGGGAAAAATTTATGTCCTTTTTATTTTGGGGTAGGAGTGAAGAGGAGAAAGGCTAAATGTGATATACTTAATTTTGTTGTTAGAATTAATATGACAGAAATAACATTACATTTAATGCAGAGGCAGGGAATTCAAGGAACTGGGTTAAAGGCAGTGTATTCTATAAGAGTTTCATAAAATGTAAGGCTAGCAAAATATGCTGAGGATACATAATGATTTCAAAAAATACTACCCCTCATCCTGAAAGCAATGCGGAGAAAGTTTTCAAAACAGGCAAATCATATGAGCAAAGCTTTAACTTAGAAATATTTATCGGAGTTCCCCTTGTGGCTCAGTGGTTAACGAATCCGCCTAGGAACCATGAGGTTGTGGGTTCGATCCCTGGCCTTGCTCAGTGGGTTAAGGATCCGTGAGCTGTGGTGTAGGTTGCAGACACGGCTCAGATCCTGGGTTGCTGTGGCTGTGGCGAAGGCCCGCAGCTACAGCTCCTGTTAGACCCCTAGCCTGGGAACCTCCATATGCCATGAGTGCGGCCCTAGAAAAGGCAAAATGATAAACAAACAAAAAAAGAAATGTTTATCTGGTAGGAGGGTTCAAGATGCACTGGTGATGGAAAACTCTGAAATAAGACAGAGCAGTAAGAGGCTGTTTCAATAATGTGTGTATAAAATAGAATACAAGCAGATGTATTTGAATGCCCATCACATTGTTTATGTTGTGTCAGGAATGGCTATAAACTTTATACACATAATTTATGTTAATTCTTGCAAAAGTAGTAATCTAATTATTATCTCAATATTATTTATAGAGAACTTGAAGCTCAGAGAACTTATGTAGTATCTAAAGTCAAAACAGAAAAGTGATGATCACTATTAGCGATGTTTCAAAGACATGGGCATTGAAAGTCAGGGTACAGGGAAGGTAAAAATCTTTGCAAGCTTTTAATCCTGTGATACTTGAAAACACGGAGTTGCCATTTATGGGTGAGAGCCAAAGCTAGTGAAAGGGAGTCTATTTTCCATTTATTTACTATTTATCCTGCATTAGGTTTCAAGAGAACTGCTATTCTAATAATAGTTTTTCTATTCTCAACAAAACTCCAAATGATCATTGTTCATAAATATCCAATGCATCCTCTGAAAACAATACAGGAGTAAAAGAATCACTGCATTTTTCTTTACTAGTTGAATATTCATGAAGAGTTTGGATAGCAAACTTAAGTTACAAAATTTTAGGGTACATAATTTAGTACCAGGAACAAAAAGAATTATAGTCATTACACAGAGTTTGTAAGATTATTATTGTTGCTGTTTTTATTTTATTTTGCAAAATTAATTCAAGCTTTAAAGGAAACTGTAGTGTATTCTTGTTCTTTGTCATTTTTAAAAAATGTTTGTCTATGTTTCAGTTTGCAGCATAAGTCTACTTTGTGCTTAATAAATACTAATCATTGCATTTGAAGAATGTTTTATTTAATTTATAAATGTGGTGTTTTTTCTTCTTCAGTAAGGGTCAGTTATATTCTCACTTAACAAATAGAAAATGTCAAAATATGTAGGTTGGAAACAGCATACCTTTTAATAGTATCTGATGTATTTAGTTAAGAATGGAAGATAAGGACTTCCTGTCACAGCTCAGTGGAAACGAATCTGTCTACTATCCATGGGGACACAGGTTTGATCCCTGGCCTCACTCAGCATATTAAGGTTCCAGCATTTCTGTGAGCTGTAGTGTAGGTTGCAGACGTGGCTTAGATCCCATGTTGCTATGGCTGTGGTGTAGGCCAGCAGCTGCAGCTCCAATTTGACCCATAGGCCAGGAACCTCCATAGGCCCTGGGTGTGGCCCTAAAAATCAAAAAATAAATAAATAAATAAATAAAGAATGGAAGATAAAAAATCTTGATATTTCTCTCCCATTCACTGACTCTTTAACAGTCTTCTTCTTCTTCAAGTGCATGACCAAGGAAGAAAATAAATGTTTCCAGTTGTTACATGCTTTGTCTAATTTATTTTAAATTTCCCTGAAGCATGAATAGTGTTTTATGTGTGTCTCATCTAGTATGTAAAGCCACATTTTGCCCTCATAATACTTCCAGGAAATAAATAGGCAAGAATCACTATTCCTACTGTTCCCACTTAAGTTCCAAGTTCAAGGACCTTGCCTAAAATCATGCAACTGGTATTGGCAAATCAGACCTCCAGGTATACTGTCCATCTATCCTTTTTTCTCCTAAACCAGGCAGTTTCTGAGACTGGACTAACTTTTTTTTTAATTGAAGTTATCCACATTAATTACAGCTGTTTTCCAAGTACATGGATGGGGTAGTGAACAGCTGTTATTAACCTTAAAAGGCAGCAAGTGCACAACCACAGAGAATGACAGGAAGCATCTTTCAGGCAAATTACCACGTGAGACCAAGCCCACATCTACTGTGACAAATAGAAGATGGGATTTGGTAATTGTCTATGATGTTAATCCCTGTAGATAGCCACTTTCCCCAGACCCCTCATATCAATTTTTCCTTAGAAACATTTCCTTCCTTCTCTCACATTTTCTGACTAATTATACAGTAAATACTGTGAGGGCAGAGACAGGGTCTTCTAGGTCCCACAAAACTGGACTGACTGGCTGAATTGGTGCTAATGAGCACAAGGGTGTCGTTTAGGGTCACAGAGGAGGAAAAAACATCTCTATGTTATATTGGAAACCACTTTGTTTACGAGGTCTGGGGCTGGTAAGTATAGATGCTCCTTAAACCTCTACCTGACTTCCTAACGGGCCAAACTCAACCTGTTCTTTAGAATCCAATTAGTCCAAATTTCTCCATGAAGCTTTCCATGAATATGCCAATTTCGTTTCCCACTTTAATAGAATCCCTTATGTGACTCTGTAGCTCTAAGTCATGAGCTACATTTCACTGTTATTTAATTATATCCCTTGCACATACACATCTTAATACAAATTAAGATGAAAGCACAGGGACTATGATTTTCTTTTTCTGTTTTTGGCCCACCCCCACTCCCTTTCTTACCCCATCCTCATCCTGAACAAATATGAGGACCTGGCACAGGATTGGAGTCATATGAAAAATGACAATGTGAATGATTGTATAAATATGTTGAGACTTATCCAGAGCATTTCTTTCTTATTCAAAGAAATGCTGGTTCCTTCCAAGGAATTCTCATGCAAAACTCAGTATATTTCTGCCTTTAATAATTGTTCCTCTCCCAGATAGGTTTATCTGAAGAAAAAGGAGTCCTTATACACTGTGGAAAACAGTATAGAAGAACCTCAAAAAAGGAAAAATAGAACTACCACATCCAAAGGAAGTAAAAATGCTAACTTGAAAACACAGCTCCTCCCCCAGTTCATAGCAGTATTATTTCCCAAAGCAAGACACAGAAACAAACTATCCCACTGATAGGTGAATGGATAAAGAAAATTTAGTATAATTACACAGTAGAATACCATTCAGCCATAAAAAACAAGGAAATTCTACCATTTGCAACAACATGGATGGACTGTGATGGCATTATGCTAAGTGGAATATGTCAAAGAAAGACAAATGCTGTGTGATTTCACTTATATGTGTAATCTAAAACATAATGAAATAAGTAACCACCAAATTCATAGAAAGTGAGCTCCATTTTGTGGTTATCAGAAGCAGGGATTTAGGCAGAAGGGGAATTGGAGAAAGGTGGTCAAAATGTGCAAACTTCTACTTATGAGATAAATAAGTACAGTGGAGTTCTCATCGTGGCTCAGCAATAACAAACCTGACTAGCATCCATGAGGATGTGAGTTCAATCCCTGGCCTCACTCAGTGGGTTAAGGATCTGGCATGGCCATGAGCTATAGTGTGGGTTGCAGATGTGGCTCAGATCCCACACTGCTCTGTCTGTGGCATAGGCCAGCTGATACAGCTCAGATTCAACCCCCAGCCTGGGAATTTCCATATGCCATGGGAGTGGCCATAAAAAAAAGATAAATAAGTACTAAGGATGTAATGTATATCATAATGACTATAGGTAACATTGCTGTGTGATATATAGGAAAGTTTTTAAGATAATAAATCCTAAGAGTTTGCATCACAAGGAGAATTTTTTGGTTCCTTTTCTTTTTTATTTTCTATATGAGATGATGGATGTTAACTAAATCTATTTCAGTAATCATTTCACCATACAGCATGTAAATCTAACCATCATGCTGTACATTTTAAACTTACATAGTGATGTATATCAATTATTTCTCAGTTTAATTTAAAAAAAAATACCTCTCTGGGAAAAAAATACAATTTACATAGAGAAGAATATATACAAAATAGTCTGTGCCCTTAACTCATTTCTATTTCTGACACTATTAAAAATTAATATGAGAATTAGGCAAATGCATCAAAATTCCCAAAGTCTGAAGTTTCACCCAGAAAAAATTAAAATAATAATGCCATGTCAAATAAGAATCTTTAAATGATGGTGAGAATAAATTCTCCCTTCTGATGACCAGCTCCAGGAGAATCCTTGGCATGCCCTTGATACAAGTGTTAAGTTGATTCCCCAACTCTGCCAGGATTATTAGTGTGGTACCTCCCCTAAGTGTAGTCTCTTCACTTACTGAGAATTTCCAAGGTATCACTCAAAAACTCCTTCCAAAACACATACACTGCTAATGAAGAGCTCTAGACTAAATTCAGACATCCTTGCAAGTCCTTTCAGCCCTAACGTCCCACACTTCAAAACCTCAGGAAAAATTATATGGTTTGTAAATTTTCCTGTGTTTTTACTTCTGGCCTCCTAATATTTTGATTTCTCTCCTGATCCTGAGTGCAGTTATTTTAATAAACTAATCTAGATCAAGAAGTTTCTGAATGATAACAGCTGTAGAAAGCTAACCTCTTCCAATAACATTTGCATTTTTCTTAGCAGCCTTCAAAGATTTAAATCAAAGAATGCTACCAACAGATATTTTGTGAGTGGATGGGAGACCTGATGGAGAACACCTATGAATTTGACTTGTACTCCTTAAGCACAACAAAGAATGCATGATTTATTTCTAATGATCTATGATTTCTATGAAAGAAAAACATCTTGCAAAAGAAAAAAAATTGGAAAAACTAAGGAATTTCACTCCTAATATTGATATCAGTCAGCCCCATTATCATGATAACTAAGGTAACTGAAAACTTTCATGCTCCAGTCAAAGGACCACCAAAGGGCTCCAGACTCTATGTCATACAATTTCAGTCTGACTTAGGATTTGTCTCCATTGACTTGGACATATATTAACTCTTCAGATAAGGGCTGAAGATTCTACAAGCTATTCAGGCTTATCCACAAAAGAAGTTTAGTCTGTAATTTGGGGGTGCCAATTGGTTCTCTAAAACTTCTACTTCTCCCAAATTCATGCTTCAAAGGCTATAATCCTACAACTCAGACTTATCCCGTTGATTTGCAAAACCCATCATTCCTCTATTAAGAGAGTCCAGATGAAATATAAAGTTATGTCTGCTTCATAACTTCACAATAGACCATTTTATATCCAAACCTTCAGCTGGGAGCAAGGTTCTGTGGTAGAAGATTGTAATTCAGGAACTTATGAACCCTTAGTAAGCTGATGATAAAATTTTAGGGCCTGTGAATTCTGGACCTACAAGCAAACATTTCATTTCAACATCAAACTCCTCATTCCTATATTTTGAGAAGTGATTGAAAACATATAAAAGCATGC
Source organism: Catagonus wagneri (assembly GCA_004024745.2). Taxonomy (NCBI): domain Eukaryota; kingdom Metazoa; phylum Chordata; class Mammalia; order Artiodactyla; family Tayassuidae; genus Catagonus; species Catagonus wagneri. The sequence continues at coordinate 2,299,450 of PVHT020000286.1, read as the reverse complement.
AGGTGAACTCTTCTGAAGAAAAGCCCACAGCTTTCATCACATTCTTGATTAAGCCCTTGATATGAGAAAAGTTAAAGTGGTGAAAAGACACAGGATAGGAAAAAGAATGCAAAGCAGTTCAGCAGTGGTTGGTGGATGTGGGGAGGGGAGTAAGTGGGATTAGGAAGGCAGAAAGTTATTGGGACAAGCTGTCATGTGAGCACAGCTTGGCTGCATATTCAGAGTGGCTTGTAAACCCAACTTTTGCTCAACGGTGTTCTAGACCATGTCCCTACAGTCACAGATGTTCCTCTAACCTATCCTCAGAACACCTGCCCCAGAAGAAATGTTCCAGGCCCCTACTTTTATGGTACCTTGATATATGGACTTGCCATAACTGCTTTTCCCAGTTTAGACTCTCTCCTGAAATGCTGCACTACGCATTTGGGCAGGAAAAAAGACTTCATTCCTCAACTTTTCCTTCTTCTCCTTGGCCTGCAGATCCAGGACATATACAGCAAAGCCCTTCTTGGCTGAAGCATGGAGGAAGAGCAGGGATCTGGTTCAGGCCTAGGAGAGCCCCTAAACCCAATGGTCTAACAACTCAGCTCTGGCTGGGAGGGGACCAGCAAGGGCTAGGACAGATGGATCAGACCTAATGACCAGCCCCAATTTAAGAAATGACAGCAGTAAATCTCTCCCATTCACAGGTTCTCCAAGCAGGTACAAAAAGTAACCGCTAGGAGATATTACAGTTCACCCAGGAACCCACCCATGTAGACACGAGTGATGCATGCAACCAGGATTATCTTGGCCTTATGCCTCACCCCAGTGCCTCCATCCCCTCATATACACATGTACACACATAAAAGCACTCTCTTAAGTTTACCAAAGCAAGATGGGGATAAAAAATGATAGTAAGCCTACATTAAATATATATATATATATGTATATATATAATTTGTCATATCTAAATATTAATATATGGGAGAGGTGGCAAGATGGCAAAGGAGTAATAGGTCATGCTCACCCTCTCCCACAAACACATCAAAAAAACACATCTAAATGCAAAACAACTTGGACAGAGCATCAACTGAGTGCTGGTAGAAGAACTTAAACCTCCAAAAGCTGCAAGAAACTCTTTACATAACTGGGTAGAACAACAGGAAAAAAAAAGAGAGAGTGAGAAAAGGAATCAGGATGGCACAGTCACCCCAGGGAGGGAGCTGTTAAGGGGAAAAGGAACCCACACCCTGGGAAGTCACCTAACAGAAAGATCAGCCAAGCCAGAGGGACTTCAAAACCCAAGAAAAGGACAGCAGCTGGACTGAGAATGGCAAAGTGGAGAGAGAACCACACAGATCATCTGAATACCAGCACAGACACCACAGCTTGAGATGCTAGGGTGGGGGCTGGGAGCTGAGACTTAGGCTCCAGAGATCAGTTCCTAAGAGATGGCTGGGGTTGGCAGTCTGCAGAGCTAGGGAGTAGTGCACCAAGGGCAGGAGAATGATAACTCTGTGGGCTGTGGAGTGGAGCACCAGGACAGAGGGAACCAGGGAAGTCTGGTCCCACAGGGGAGGTAAACCTCCATTGCTGGGGAGGAGGGGTAAAGGAGGGGCTGACTACCATAAGAAACACCTTGAACTGGCATGAAGAGCAGTGCAGATTGTGCAGCCTCAGGGGCAGGGTGGGTTGCACAGCCAAGGCTGCGGGACAGATCACGCAGCCGCAGCGGTAGGGCATATCACGCAGCCTCAGCAGCAGGGCAGATGGCGCACGGGCCCCCAGCAGCCTTAATGTAGAGCACTGGTCAGATTGAGTGGAGAACTCCACCAGCAGGAGGGAACCTTGCAAAGGGCAGGGCTGCCCAGGAGCAATCCACAGAGGCTGGGTAGCTGAGGCTGCTTGCTAGACTGCTTTTGCCCATTTCCTCTGGACACACACTGCCCGGGACAAGTGACCAGAGGCCCCTTGCTGGACTGCTGTGGATCAGGTGTCACTGGGTGCAATTCAGTTGTGCCAGGAAGCAGCTTGCTAGACCGCAGCTGACCAGGCTTCCTGGGACACATACTGCCCACAACGCCGAGGCCACTTGCTTGTCTGCACTGGTCCAGCACCTCCAGAGAAACCATCCATAAGCCTTTTGCTCCTATACTGGAGACTGGGCACATCCTGTGCAGGCTACAGGTTACCAGGCACCTCTAGTCTGTGCGAAGGGCATCGGGGGCTAGGTGCCACAGAGGGCCTACCAAACACCAGAGACTGTTCACTCCTGGGACCACACCAACCCCATTGCTCCCACTCCTGAGTGCTCTGGGTAGTACCCATATGACTGATCTCTATCACTCTCCAGGACCCTGCAACTAAGAACAACCCGTACAGCAACTCTTTTGTGGGCTAAGTGAGATGGGTTGCTTCATACATGGACTACAGGTGGAGGGGGCAAACCACCACAGTTATCACTGGCTCTAGAGATGATCATGGCCCACTTCCACTAGAAGTCCCTGAACAGGTACCACCTGTTGTTCCAGTCACCTCAGAGGAGGGCTTTGAAATCAAATGCTAACTGTTGTAGTTCTCATTCCCTTGGGACATCATACTTCCTGTTGCTGCTACTGTCAATTGCTCAGGACACCTGGTAGATCCACCTAGAGCTCTTTACCACTTCCCAGGGCCCTGCAAATATTACTAGCCAGTGCCACCTTCCTGCAGATCCTTGCTGCAGTTGAGAGCACAGAGACCAGGCCCTAGCCATTGCTTCATTCTCCCTGAAAACACTCAGAGCTCCCTTGAGATAAAAGCCTGCTCACACTGAAGAAAGAGACACCAAATATTCAAACTCTCACACCAAAAATAAATAGTAACCCCAGCAAAAAAATACAAAGGAGTGCTCCTCCCTAGAAGTAGATTTATAAGACAACAGTGGGGCTTCCCCAAACTGACAGAAAAAGAAAACCTCAAGCAAGATGAAGAAGCTCAGAAACCATTCCCAGTTAAAAGAACAGGACAAATCATCTAAAGCAGCTAAAAATGAAACAAACCTCTGCAGTCTGACAGAAATGGAGTTCAGAAGGGAGGTAGTGAAAATACTTGAAGAGTTAAGGCTGAATATCCAGGAATTAAGAGAAGATGCAAACAGCAATGCAGATTCCCTTAGAAAGGAACTAGAAAATATAAGGAGGAGCCAAGAAAAGCTAGAAAACTCATGTGCAGACGTGCGAACTGAGCTAAAGGCAACAAAGAGCAGTTTGAATAATGCAGAGGAGCAAATTAGTGATGTGGAAGGTAGAACAATAGAAATCACACAATGAGGACAGCAGAGAGAAAACCAAATGAAAAAACATGAAAGCAATATAAAAGGCCTATGGGATAATACAAAAGTGTCCCAATTTACACATATTAGGAATTCCAGAAGAAGAAAAAGAAAAGGGGATTGTAAACATATTTGGAGAAATTTTGTCTCAAAACTTTCCAAATCTGAATGAATTTGACATCAAGATACAAGAATCACAGAACACCCCAGACAAGTTGAACCCAAACAGACCCACACCAAGGCATATTATATTAAAAATGGCAAGAATTAAACATAAAGAGAAGATCCTAAAGGCATCAAGAGAAAAGCTAAACATTAAGTATTAGGGATTCCCCCCATAAGGCTGTCAGCTGATTTCTCTACAGAAACACTACAGGCTAGAAGGGAATGGCAAGATATATTTAAAGTGCTTAAAGGAAAAGCTTTGCAACCTAGAATACTCTACTCAGCAAGAATATCATTTAAAATAGAAGAGGATATAAAAAATTTCTCCTACAAACAGAAGCTAAAAGAGTACAACAATACTAAACCCTTTCTAAAAGAAATGCTGAAAGGGTTCTTAGAAAAATAAAAATAAAAAGTAAGAATCAGAATGGAAGAAATCACAAATGGGAAGCAATCATTCAAATAAGAAAGCATACAGATCTAAACATGAATATGCTAAAATACATACATACATACATACATACATAAGTTTTTTTTAAAAGACAACAAAATAATACATTGTGTGGGCAGGAGTAAGAAAACAGACTTTTTTTAACTTTAAAAAAATTTTTAATGATGTGTTTAAACCTATATGGCTATCAGGGCACAGCAAGCAGATATAGAAGGTGTTAACATACTTAAAAAACAGGGCAACCACAAATCAAAATAGAGCATCACATCCACAAATACTGAAAATAAAAGAACTCAAGTATACAATAAATGGAAATCATCTAACCAAAAAAAAAAAAGAAGAAGAAAAGAGAAAAATAGAATCAACTGGAAAATTAGGTCTAAAATGGCAATAAATACAGATCTATCAATAATCACCTTAAATGTCAATGGACTGAATGCTCCAATCAAAAGACACAGAGTGGCAGAATGGATAAAAAAGCAAAAACCTACAATCTGCTGTCTACAAGAGACTCACCTTAGGGCAAAGGACACATATAGATTGAAAATGAGGGATGGAAAACATATTTCATGCCAATGGACAAGAAAGGAAAGCAGGATTTGCAATAATCATATCAGAGAAAACAGACTTTAAGATGACAGCCATAAAAAATGACAAAGAAGGGCACTATTTAACGGTTAAAGGATCCATTCAAGAAAAAGATATTACAACCGTCAATATATATGCCCCTAATATAGGAGCACCCAAGTACCTACAATAAGTACTATTGGACATAAAAGGAGAAATAGATGGCAATACAATAACTGTAGGAGATTTTAACACTCTACTCACATCAATGGACTGATCCTCTAGGCAAAAAATCAGTAAGGCAACAGAGATCCTAAATGACACAATAGAAAAGTGAGACCTAACTGACATTTTCAGGACATTACATCCAAAAAAAAAGAATAATATACATTCTTCTCAAGGGCACATGGAACATTCTCAAGGATAGATCACATACTGGAGCACAAAGCTAAGCTCAACAAATTTAAAAGTATAGATATTATCTCAAGTATCTTCTCTGAACACAAAGGCATGAAACTAGAAATCAACCACAGGAAAGGAACTGAGAAAAAACATACTACATGGAGACTAAATAATATGCTACTAAAAAATGAACAGGTCAATGAGGAAATCAAGAAGGAAGTTAAAAAATCCCTTGAGACAAATGAGAGTGAAGACACAACCACTCCAAATCTAGGGGATGCTGTAAAAGCAGTGCTCAGGGGAAAGTTCATAATATTCATTATAGGCCTTTCTCAAAAAAGAAGAAAAGTCTCAGATTGACAACCTAACCCGTCACCTAAATGAATTAGAAAAAGAAGAACAAAAACACCATAAAGTCAGCAGAAGGAAGGAAATCATAAAGATAAGAGAGGAAATCAATAAAATAGAGTCTCAAAAAACTATAGAAAAAATAAAACCAAGAGCTGGTTCTTTGTAAAGGTAAACAAAATTGACAAACCTCTGGCTAGACTCACCAAGAAGAGGACAGAAAAAAACCAATTAAACAAAATAATAAATGAAAAAGGAGAAGTCACAGTAGAGAATACAGGAATACAAAAAACAGTGAGAGAATACTATGAAAAATTGTATGCCAATAAATTTGAAATAGATCAACTGAACAGACCAATCACTAGAAATGAAGTTGAGTATGTCATCAAAACACTCCCTACAAATAAAAGTCCAGGACCAGATGGCTTCACAGGTGAATTCTACCATACATACAAAGAATAACTCATATCCATCCTCGTTAAGATTTCCAAATGGTTGAAGAAGAAGGAACACTCCCAAAGACATTCTATGATGGCAACATAACCTTAATTCCAAAACCACACAAAGACACCACAAAAAAAAAGGAACTATAGGACAATATCTTTGATGAATATAGATATAAAATTCTCAACAAAGTTTTAGCTAACCAAATCCAACAACGTATCAAAAAGATCATACACCATGACCAAGTGGGATTCATCCTAGGTGCACAAAATGGTTCAACATACGCAAATCAGTCAACATCATAAATCACATTAACAAAAGAAAAGTCAAAAATCACTTGATCATCTCAATAGATGAAGAAAAAGCATTTAACAAAGTCCAACTGCCACTCATGATCAAAACTCTTACCAAAGTGGGAATACAGGGAACATTCCTTAACATAATAAAGGCCATTTATGACAAACTCACAGCAAATATAATACTCAATGGAGAAAAGCTGAAAGCTTTCCCACCAAAATCTGGAACATGACAAGGATGCCCATTCTCTCCACTGTTATTTAACATAGTATTGGAAGTCCTACCTACAGCAATCAGACAAACAAAGGAAATAAAAGGCATCCAAATAGGAAGAGAAGAGGTAAAACTGTCACTCTATGCAGAGGACATGATACTATATATAGAAAGCACCAAGGACTCAACCCCAAAATTACTTGAACTGATCAACAAATTCAGCAAAGTAGCAGGATATAAGGTTAACCTTCAGAAATCAATCGCAGTTCTGTATACTAACAATGAAATATTAGAAGAATACCAAAATACTCTCCCTTTTATAATTGCACCCCCAAAAAATCAAATACCTGGGAATAAACCTGACCAAGGAGGTGAAAAACTTATATGCAGAGAACTACAAAACATTAATCATGGAGATCAAAGAAGATACAAACAAATGGAAAGATATTCCATGCCCATGGGCCAGAAAAATTAATATTGTAAAATTGGCCATACTACCCAAAGCAATCTACAAATGCAATGCAATCCCTATCAAATTACCCATGACATTCTTCACAGAACTAGAACAAACAATCCAAAAAAGTATATGGAACAATAAAGTTTATAAGGAACAAAAACCAAGCAGGAGGCATAACTCTCGTGGACTTCAGGCAATATTACAGGGCCACAGTAATCTAGACAGTGTGGTACTGGTACCAAAAGAGACATACAGACAAATGGAACAGCGTATAGAACCCAGAAATAAACCCAGATGCCTACAGTCAACTAATCTTTGACAAAGGCAGCAAGAACATAAAATGGGAAAAGGACAGTCTATTCAGTAAGTATTGCTGGGAAACCTGAACAGCTGCATGCAAATCAATAAAACTAGAACACACTCTCACACCATGCACAAAAATAAACTCAAAATGGCTTAAAGACTTAAATATAAGATGAGACACCATTAAACTCCTGGAAGAAAACATTGGCAAAACATTCTCTGACATCAACCTTACAAATGTTTTCTCAGGTCAATCTGCCAAAGCAACAGACATAAAAGCAAAGATCAACAAATGGTACCCAATCAAGCTCACAAGCTTTTGCACAGCAAAGGAAACCAAAAAGAAAACTAAAAGACAACTTACATAATGGAAGAAAATAGTGTCAAATGATGCAACTGACAAAGGCTTAATCTCTAAAATACACAAATAACTTATGCAGCTCAACAACAAAAAAGCCAACAACCCCACTGAAAAATGGGCAAAGGATCTGAACAGACATTTCTCCAAAGAAGATATGATGATGGGCAATAAGCACATGAAAAAATGCTCAACATCACTGATGATTACAGAAATGCAAATCAAAACTACCATGAGATACCACCTCACACCAGTCAGAATGGCCATCGTTAACAAGTTCACAAACAACAAATGATGTAGGGGGGTGTGTAGAAAAGGGAACCCTCCTGCACTGTTGGTGGAAAGGTAAGCTGGTGCAACCACTGTGGAAAACAGTATGGAGGTACCTTAGAGAACCATATGACCAGTATGGAGGTACCATAGAACTACCATCTAACCCAGCAATCCCACTCTTGGCATACATCTGGACAAAAATGTCCTTGAAATGGACACTTGCAGACACATGCTCATTGTAACTCTTCACAATAGCCAATATGTGGAAATAACCCAAATGTCCATTGACAGATTATTGGATTAGGAAGATGTGGTATATATACATGATGGAATACTACTCAGCCATAAAAAAGAATAAAATAATGTCATTTGCAGCATTATGGATGGAATTAGAGACCCTCATACTGAGTGAAGTAAGTCAGAAGGAGAAAGACAGATACCATATGATATCGCTAATATCTGGCATGTAATATACTGCACAAATGAAACTTTCTACAGAAAAGAAAATCACGGACTTGGAGAACAGACTTGTGGTTGCCAAGGTGGTGGGCAAGGGAGTGGGATGGCATGGGAGTCTGGGGTTAACAGTTGTATACTATTGCCTCTGGCATAGAAAAGCAAGGAAATCTGGCTGTATAGCACTGAGAACTATGTCTAATCACTTGTGAAGAATCCATATATGTATGTGTAACTGGGTCACCATGCTGTGCAGCCGGAAAATTGAAGAAATCTGTAAACCAGCTATAATGGAAAAATAAATAAATAAATAAATATTAATATATGCCATCAAGGGAAAATATAAAAAGATACAGAGAAAGGAATAAAAAGTGTCTGTATTCATACAACCAGAAGTATCCTCAGATATGTTTTTTTCCTGATAGTACACAAACTCAAGACACCACAAATTGTTCCATTTTCTTGGTGGTAGGGACAACTCTCAGAAAGACTCTCAGAAGATAATAAAATAGCCATGTCAGAGTTTCCTAAAGTTTATTCATTGTGTCCTATGCTGCATGACTTCCATGGAATGTTTATTAATGTGTACTTTATGTTAATAGTGTTACGTGGTCAAACAAGTTTGAGAAGAACTGGGCTTAACAAAAATCAAATTTCTTTATCATTGAATCTTTAATATATGATATACAGTATGTACGGGCAAGAAAAAGATAGACTGTGAAGCATTTATCAAAATGTATTTTGACCATAGAACTCTTCTCACACAAAACATTTTATTTCACTAATGTGTTATTAATGTTAGGAAATGCTGAAAAAAAAATCAGGGATAAAATCCTGTGGTCAGTTTTGGCTCTAACACATTAAATATTTGACACTAATTCTCTATTGCTGTTTAAGAAACTATCTTAACACTTAGAGACTTAAAACAATATTCATCATCTCACAGTTCCTGTGTGGGTCAGAAAATCAGGAATGAGGCTCCCAGCATGGCCCCGTGGGTTAGGAACATGACTGGTATCCATGAAGAGGTAAGTTCAGTCCCTGGCCTCGCTCAGTGGGTTAAGGACCCAATGTTGCCACAAGCTGCAGCTTAGGTCATAGATGCGGCTCAGATCCTGCATTGCTGCGGCTGTGGGGTAGGCTGGAAGCTTCAGCTCCAATTCACCCCCAATCATGGGAACTTCCATGTGCTACAGGTACAGCCCTAAAAAAAAGGAAAAAAAGAAAACAGAGAAACTCAGGAGTGACTTAGCTGGAGACTAAGGATCTGGTCAGTGTTTCTCAATCAAGATATTGGTTAGAACTGCAGTCATCTCAAGGTTCCACAGAGGGAGAATAAATTTCCAAGTTCACTCACATTATCACTAGCAGGATCCAGTTATCTTCAAGTTGTCAGATGGAAGGCTTCAGTTTCTCACTGGCTATTGACAAAAATCTGCCTTTGGTTCTTCACCATCTTGACCTCTGCACTTGCTTCATTATAGCAGGCACTTGAGAAGAGCCAAAGAGTGAGAAGCAGCAAGAGAGAACTCACAGTAGTTATAACCTAATTTCATAAACAGCTTCGTATCACGTTTTGTATATTCTCTGTGTTAAAAGAAAGTCACTAGGTCCAGCTTACACATAAGGGGAAAAATTCATAGAAGACTGTGAATGTGAGGAGACAGAGATCATGGGAGACTATAATAAGCAGCTAATCACAGATAAAAATAAAGGTCATAGGATTTTCAATCTGGAAGAATTGTAAGATTATTTGATTTCCCATACTGGAAGACAAGAGTGCTAAGGTCTTGTAGGCTTAAATGTTTCCACTAATCACATGGCACCAGGTGGTGAAAATTCTTTAGTAGAGACTCAGCAGGCTGCCTCAGTGTCTATATCTGTAAAATGGAATTAATGATCCCTGGGTTGCTTTTCTCCCTCTGTTACCAAACTCCAGTCTTGCTGCTCACCACTAAAAGAAATCAATAGACAGGAGAGAGGCAAGTGTTGTTAGAAAGGAAAGTTGTTTTTAATCAGAATACTGATAATCTGGGGAGATGGTGGAGTCAGTGTCTCCAAAAAACCAACCCTAAAGATTCTGAAAGTTTTTAAACGGACAAAGGTCGTGCTCTCAGTTAGTCGTTGAGATGAAGGATCATATTTGTTGTCGTCTCCACTGTGTGCAGGCTGGTCAGACATCTTGTGAATTTTCTTTAGATGCTATCTTGTTTGCACAGTTCGCACATATAGTTTCTTCATGAGATTACGGAAGAGAAAGCTAGGGAAGAGATCTGGTAATCTGTTAACTACTTATTCTTCATTTTACCTCCTTAATCCACAGACAAAACCAACAGGTTAGGCAAGGTGTTGTGTGATCAAATAATTTGAAACATGTGCTAGGGCTGGAGATGAGTAGAGCAGGGGGTGCTGGGTTTAAAAGTTTGTTACATTAGAGCTTTGCTAAACTGACAAGAAAAGGGGTTTCCTGCTGAATGTGGTTTCCTGAAAAGAGCTGCTTACAAATCCTCTTCATCAGATGTCCTTCCAGTTCTACGGGATTAGGGATGATGGCCCACCTTTGATGACTTCTTCATGCTGAGAAGGGGTGTCATGATCTTACAGTGAACAATATTGACATGAATTTGAAACATCTCTTTGCGAACAGTTTTGGTCACTCACGTACATATATGGGCAGCTGAAATTACAATAATTTTGATGCCCACAAAGATACAGATTATAGTGAGCAATGATGTTAATCCTATTCTCAAGATCAGTACTTGGAATTGTATTAGCCATAGATTGAGTACTGCTCAAGACAGTAGAGCTGATGTTATGACTGCTATCTAGTCATTATGAGTTAGCTTTTTCCCTCTGGTGGCAGTTGTACTATCTTTAAAACAATTTAGGAATGTGCATCAGACACTGTTATCTGTGACTCTCTTGTCTTAATCATTAACTGCTTGAACCTGCTCTTTTGCGACTCAGGAAGACCTAGGAGACTTCAGCTCTCCCACAAAAGAAGAAGCAGCAGACCTAGAGGGGCCTTTGTATTGGGCAGAGGGATGGGTTTATTTCCACATCAACAGAGATCTATAAAAAACCTGAGCAATACAAAAAGTGAAATTGCTTTAAAAAGCATAATATGATAGCCAAAGTTTTATTGTTATAATTATTGTTTCTATTAATAATGATGTTAATGGAGCTTAGGCTTAGGACCAATCAAATTTTTAAGATAAAATTTCTTTTTGTGTCTCCTTTTACTTTCTTTGATGGTGCTCCTACCAGCTTTGAGGAGATTAATGCATCTACTTCGTATTGAGGGGCTCACAGATCCGGGCATCCTGTCCCTTCCCACTGGCTTTTCTGTTCCCATTGCACTTAGTCAGAGCCTACAAATCTTGAGTTCTATTCTGAGAATTTCTTCTCTCATTATTGGCAAAGCCTATTCAAACTAAAAAAGGTATAATTCCTTCCTAAATAGCCCTCATGTGAAAAGAATGGGTCTGGGATCCTGCAGAGACCCAAACACACTGCCATCTCACCAATTCATATCCTGTCACATGGAACAGAGGAAGGGGTCCACCACTGGAGTGTTTTCACATATACCTGAAACCTTTCCTGGCTTATCCTCAGAGTGATTGCTCTTTGAGGATCCCCTTTGTGCTGGACATTTTTTTAAACACTTCGTAGGATCATCTTTGATTTTCAAACACACACACTCAAGAGAATAGATGAAATACATGAGGCTAGAAAAGGTTAAATCTCTTAGCCAACTTCAAAACCAATAGCAGCATAGGGAATCAGCCCAAGGAAACACAGGTTCATGTTTTTTTCCCAGGTCACCATGAATTTCCAAGTTCTTGATTATACACTCCAGTAGATGCTAGGCAACAGAGAGGAAGGAGTTTCCCTGATTTGTAATGTCAGTGACTGGCACAGTGTTGGAATTAGTATCAGCTGATAATTAGCATGCACTGCATTCAGGTATATTTATCATCTTATCATCCTTTCTAAGATCCTTGAGGGCAACATTGTGCTTTATACTCCTCCTAGCAGTCAGACCAGTCCTCCAGTATATTAGAAATGTGTTGTTTCTCTCTCCTCACCTTAACTGTCACCTTATAAGTGACTGGCAAAATCATGAGTTAGGTGACTGTGTGTGGAAAAGAGTATCAGAGATTAGACACCGAACCCCATTCAGCCAAAAACATCTGTAATGTATGGCTCCATATCACACGATTGTGATAAAAGAATAAAGTTGGTGTCCCAGTGAATGTTTGAAAACAAAGTATGATACCCAATACTGAGGGCTTCCCTTTAATTTGTTTTAAATCATTTCCTTCACAGATCACAGAAGGAAACCTGTTCTTTTATGTTCCTTGTTGAAAGCCAGTTTATCCACATGGAAGGAGAAAGGAGAGGAAGTTGGGAGCTCCTGGATGTTTTTTGCATTTTTCTCCTCATATTCTTTATTCCAAAATATTTGTTCTTTCAAGAGTCTGACATAGTACCTTGTTAGTCCCCACAGGGTTTTCACACTTTAATCTTATCCCAGCCTTATACATTAGCTTAGATCAAGTGTGTATGTGATTGAAGTGTTTGCTTAGAGAGCTTTCCATCACAAGCACAAAATAATAACCAGATATCATTTTGTCAGTTCATGTTGCCAGGAAAACTCTTCTCAATATTTTCCCAAATTTGTTTCACATTCATTCAACTTGTATCTACTTCTTGGCTCCTTGTTCCCTTCCTTCCTGAAGTATTGAGAACAGGAATCTCCCTGTCAAGTTATTTCCTCACTCTTTTGGCAAACAGTCTTTATTTCATGTATTTATTAGGCTCATATATGCCCTCAGAGCTTACAATAATCCAGAGATTCATTGAATTCCAATTCAGTATTTCCTTTTCCAATAAATTCATCTCTTTATTACTGTTCAAGCCTTAACAGTATGCCTTGGTGCCAGAAAATATAACATTTATCTCATAGCTGAGATGCAAATAGGATATTCCTTGAAATATCTTGTCCTATATCCAGGGGCTCTAAAAATATATATATTCTGCTTAATTTAATGTTAGTCTGCTAGCTCCAGCTGTGCTATCTACGATTACAATAACAACCAACATCTGTACAGTTTAAGTCTCCTGGTCAAAGATTTTTTAAATGCTTACAATGTTGCAGTGATACCTCAATTCTCTTTGTGTAAGTTTTCAAAAGCATTGTCATTTGGGGAAAAAATATAAAAAGTGGTTTTACATTTGTTGGCACTGACATGATAAAATCCTCACTCACTGGAAATTACCTACATACATGGAAAATAGAAGTCAGGTCACACAAACTCCAAGATGAGTCTGTCGGAAACTGTGATCAGAAACCAACAGAGCAGAGGTGGTAGCCTCTGTGTCCCTCCTGGGTGTTGTGGGGTCTTTTCTCTGAGGCAGCCAGTGAGCCCAATGTCCCAACTCATTCCACGAGGGATGAGCATCCCTGCCACCAATACCCAACAAAGTACCTTCACATCTGTGTCTGACAGCAATAGACCCTGATCTGACATGAGGTTTGGTCTAGAGCTAGATCACCTCATCCATATAGCAGGTAACATAATGTTTCTCTTTTGGGTCAGATTTTCCCAACTGGGCTTTTAATCAAGAAGCATGTGCAAACAGTTGCTAAGCATCTTGTACATAAAATACGCATATAATTTTTTTTTAAATTCTAAGAATGTGAAGGAAATAAAATTGAAATACTTGAAAACTATGAAGAAAATAAAAAATATGCAATTGTTTTTACTTTATGTATCTTCAGATATAAAGCCAGTTGATTAGTTTAGAAATGTAGAACTGATTTATTTTTTTATATTATTTTTTTTTGCCTTTTATGTAGAGCCACGCCCGCGGCACATGGGGGTTCCCAGGCTAGGGGTATAACAGGAGCAGTAGCTGCCGGCCTTCACCACAGCCACAGCAACACAGGATCCGAGCCATGTCTGCAACCTACACCACAGCTCACAGCAATGCCGGATCCTTAACCCACTGAGCAAGGCCAGGGATCGAACCCGCAACCTCATGGTTCCTAGTCGGATTCATTAACCACTAAACCACGAAGGGAACTCCCTAGAACTAATTTTAAAACACTTGTAAAATTCTCAATTTTGGTATAGTGAGTTACACAAATGTTCTCCAGATAGCTTCCAGAAACTGAAGTTATTTTTAAAAGGTAGTGGAGAATATTGTCTTAGATATAAAAAAAAAAAAGAAAAGTAACTATTCTCTGGTGGCATTTTTTACAATTTTATTTTATTTCTAGGGCTTTATGTCTTCATAAACAACATTTGGGTCCCACATAAGGCAATTTAATTAGACATAAAACAATTTCAGCTAAAAGTCTTCTTTCTTTCTCGTTATCTAGGTGACTTTTATATTTTGGGGGGGTTAGGAAAATAAACCAAGATTTGAGAAAAAATTTCTTGGCCCATAGTATTGGGGTACTTCTCTAAACTGCATGACCTACTAAGAGTGATTAAAGAAAACACTTCAAACTCTGAGTGGCAATTTTTCATTTGAAAAAGAAGATAGCTGAGTTCTTGTTGTGGCTCAGGAGAAACAAATCCGACTAGCATCCATGCTGACACACGTTCGATCCCTGGCCTTGCTCAGTAGGTAAGGGGATCTGGGTTGCCATGAGCTGTGGTATAGGTCACAGACATGGCTCAGATCCTGCATTGCTATGGCTGTTTCATAGCTCAGCAGCTACAGCTCTAATTCCAGTTCAGCCCCTAGGAAAATAGCAGTATCTTTCAAATCCATTTTACAAGGTTTCTACGAGACTGAAATAAGGTGACTTGAAGGAACTTTCCAGTAAATAACAGAAATAATTATTTAAATTATTCATATTCAGTTATCTCCACTAAAATTCTGCTTCTTTATTCATGCTGTCCATAGCAATTAGTAAATTCTATTGAATACAGAAAGATTTGAGAACCTTTGTGGTTTGTCAATATTTGCTCACATATTTCATTCTAGGTCTAAGTTGGGGAGGGGGCTTTTAACTACATCTTCAATAGCCAGAGGGCTACAGCAGTAGCAGAGTTCCAGCAGAGAAGATGATAATTTGATCATTATTTTAAATATGCAACATCAGAGCTTCTGTAACTAGGACAGTTTCATACCTTTTTTTCCAATCTTTACAGCTTTTATTTCTTTTTCTTCCTTTATCACACTGTCTAGGACTGTCAGCAAAGTGTGGAATTAAAATGTTAATAGAAGAAATTATTATCTCCTTATATCTCATTAGTCTTTATTTTTTTCATGATTTTGAAGATTACAGAACAAAACACGTGCAAGCTGTGTTTTCTGTGATATACTCTTGATTAAATTTTTGTTATACTTTTTGGCAGGAATAATTAGTACTGAGTTCAGTTGTAAACACTTGGCTAAACTATTGTCTGCCATATTTATCCACTGTAAATATATTTCCATTTGTAATTAATAAATATATTAATGTATTTCAAACTACATGAAAATATTATTAATCCTCAATGTTTAACCCCATATTTTAGTTATCCATTGATGATTCTGGCCTCAATCAGTTTTATGATGATGTTTGCCAAATAGTTATTTTCTAATACCTCTACATTTATTTACTGGCTTTCTACTACAAGGAAAACCTTTAACATTTTATTTGTTTACTTTTTATAGTACTGTGGATTTATAGGGTCTTATTTTATTCAGCTGGTTACGATTATTCACAATCATTATTAATTTTGAGTTTAAATTTCCCCAATTGGACCACAGGAAGTGCCTTCAAACTGACTCTGTGTCCACTTGATATATCTCCATCATCCCTTTAACATCTCTTTACTTTGTTGCACAGTAGGGTATTTCAAGCTTATCTTATACTTTCCTTCCCTGTCGTGGGATTATCCATTATTCCAAGGAGTCCTGGTCCCCTTTACTAGAATGGGACTAGAATTACAATTTTCTGCAAGGCATTAATGTTGGTACTTATAGTTTTTAGTTTATTTACATCTATTTGTTTTTAATCTAGTGCAATCATAGTCTTTTATTGGACTATTTATTCCATTTATATTGAATATAACTATTGATATCTCAATTTGTTTCACTTTAATAATATATAAAATAATTAGTTGTTGTACTAGCAATTGCAATATGCACCATTCCCTGCTTAGTATATAAAATGTTAAAAACTGGGATTAGGATGGTGGAATAGAAGGACTGGAGCTCAACTTCTCTCCCAAAAAACAGCAAAAATACAACCAAATGCTGAGCAGCCTTCAACCAAATGGACTGTAAACTTCCAAAAAAGATACTCTGCTCCAGAAGACAAAGTGGAGACCACATCAAGAGGTAAGAGGGGCAATTACATGATAGAAGCAACCCCATACCTCCTGGGTGGGAAGCCCCACAGACTGGAAAGTAACTGCATCACAGAGACTCAGCTACAGGACTGAGAGTTCTGAGCCTCAGGTCAAATCCCCATGCCTGGGGATCGGGCACAGGGAGAAATAGCCCCCAGAGCATCTGGCATTGAAGGCTAGCGGGGCTTGTGTGCAGGAGCTCCACAGGACTGGGGGAAACAGAGACCCCATTCTTGAAAGGCACACACAGACTTTCACGTGCACTGGGTCTCAGGGCAAAGCAGTCTCCATAGGAATCTGGGAGGAACCTGACTGCAATTCTTGGAGGATCTCCTGGAAAAACAGGGGTGACTGTGCCTTTTTGTGGGGGAAGGGCATTGGAGGTGAAGCTTTCCAGAACATTCATCAGCCTGCATTTCTCTGGAGGTGGCCATTTCTGGGAAAATCTGGTCACTCTCATCAGCGCTGAGAAGCCCCAAGCCAAACAACAATCCAGGTGGGACCTCAGCCCCACCCATCAGTAAACAGGCTGCCTAAAGACACCTTGGGCACACAGCCAACCTCTAATCGCATCCAGAGACAAAGCTCCACCCATCAGAGGGAGAGGAATCAACCCCACCTACCACTGAGCAGGTATCACTCCCTCCCATCAGGAAGCCTACAGCAAGGCCCTCCCATACCGACTATAGCCACAGGGGAGGCAAACACCTGAACTAAGAGAGGCTACAAAACTATTGTCAGCACAAAGGTCACCAAACCAAAAACCTATAAAAATGATAAGATAGAAAACTATAACTCAGATAAGGGAGAAAGAGAAAAGTCCAGAAAAACAGCTCAGTGATGAGATTATCAGCCTCCCAGAAAGAGACTTCAGACTGGTGATGCTGAGGATGATGCAAGGCATTGGATAGACTGGAGGCAAAGATGGATAATTTACAGGAAACACTGAGCAAAGAAATACAAGATGTAAAAATTAAACAAGAAGAGATGCAAAATACAATCACTGAAATAAAAAATTCCTTAGAAGCAGCCAAGAGTAGAATACAGGAGGCAGAAAAACGAATCAGTGAGGTGGAGGACAGATTAGTGGAAATCACTAATGCAGAAGAGAAAAGAGATAAAAGATTGAAAGGAAATGAGCAGAGTCTCAGAGAACTCTGGGATAATGTTAAATGCACCAACATCCGTATTATAGGGGTGCCAGAGGGAGAAGAAAGAGAGAAGGGGACAGAAAAAATATTCGAGAAGATTATAGCTGAAAACTTTCCTAATATGGGAAAGGAACCACTCACTCAAATCCAGGAAGCGCAAGGAGTACCATATAAAATAAACTCAAGGAGGAAAACCCTGAGACACATATTAATCAAAATGACCAAAATTAAAGACAAAGAGAAAATTTTGAAAGGAGCTAGGGAAAAGAAACAAATGACATTCAAGGGAACCCCAATAAGGTTTTCAGCAGATTTTTCGGCTGAAACTCTGCAGGCCAGAGGGCAGTGGCATGATATACTAAATGTGATGAAAGGGAAAAACTTCCAACCAAGATTACTTTATCCGCAAGGCTCTCATTCAGATTTGAAGGAGAGATCAAAACCTTTACAGATAAGCAAAAGCTAAGAGATTTCTGCAACACTAATCCAACCTTACAACAAATCATAAAGGAACTTCTCTAGGCAGAAAAGAAAAGGCCACAACCAGAAACAAAAACACCACAAATGAAAAGGCCCACCAATAAAGGAATATATACAGTAAAAATACTAAATCACACATGCACAATTATGCTACCAAAATCAGGAATCATGAGAAGAGAGCACAAATGCAGGTCACTGTAGACACACGCACAATTAAGAAAACAACAACTTAATACAATCTCAGTTATATATAGACCCCTACATCAAAACGCCAGGGTAACTGAAAACCTAAAATCTACAATTGATACACAAACAAATAAGAAAAATCAATTCAAATACAACATTAAAGATAGTCATCTTGTGAGAGGAGACAACAAGAGAATAAGGGAAGGAAAAAAGAGCAAAAAAACCCCAAACAGTTAATACAGTGGCAATAAGTACATACATATCAATAATTACCTTAAACGTTAATGGACTGAATGTCCCAACCAAAAGACATAGACTAGCCGAATGGATACAAAAACAAGACCCATATATATGCTGTCTTCAAGAGACCTACTTCACTTCTAGAGACACATACAAATTGAAAGTGAGAGGATGGAAGAAAATATTCCATGCAAACGGGCATCAAAATAAAGCGGGAGTAGCAATACTCCTATCAGACAAAACAGACTTGAAAATGAAGAACATTTTAAGAGACAAGGAAGGGCACTACATAATGATCAAAGGATCAATCCAAGGAGAAGATATAACCATTTTAAATATCTATGCACCCAACATAAGATCACCGCAATATATAAGGCAAATGCTAACAACTTGAAAAGGAGAAATCAACAATAACACCATCATAGTGGGGGACTTTAACACCCCACTTACAGCAATGGACAGGTCATCCAGACAGAAAATCAATAAGGAAACACAGGCCCTGAATCAACATTAGATCAGATGGACTTAATAGATATTTAGAGGACATTCCATCCAAAAGCAACAGAATACACATTCTTCTCAAGTGCGCACGGAACATTCTCTAAGATTGATCTCATCCTTGGTTACAAATCAAGCCTCAGTAACTTTAAGAAAATTGAAATCATTTCAAGCATCTTCTCTGACCACAATGCTATACGACTGGAAATCAACAACAACAAAAATATGGCAAAAAATACAAACACGTGGAGAATAAACAACACACTAATAAATAACCAATGGATCACTGAAGAAATCAACAAGGAAATTAAAAAATACCTGAAAGCCAATGACAACAAAGTCATGACACTCCAAAACCACTGGGATGCAGCAAAAGCAGTTCTAAGAGAAAAGTTTATAGCAATACAAGCCTACTTCAGGGAACAAGAAGAAGCTAAAATAAACAACCTAATTTTACATCTAAAGCAGCTAGAGAGGGAAGAACTTACAAGACCTAAAGTCAGTAGAAGGAAAGAAATCATAAATATCAGAGCAGAAATCAAAGAAATAAAAACAAAGAAACCCATAGAAAAGATCAATGAAACTAAAAGCTGGTTCTTCGAAAAGATCAACAAAATGCATAAACCCTTAGCCAGAATTATCAAGAAAAAAGAGAGAGGACACAAATCAATAAAATTAGAAATGAAAAAGGAGAACTAACATCAGACATCACAGAAATACAAAGGATTATAAGAGACTACTATATGCAACTATATGGCAATAAAATGGAAAACCTAGAAGAAATGGACAAATTCTTAGAAAAGTACAATCTCCCAAGACTAAACCAAGATGAAATAGAAAATATGAATAGACCAATCACAAGTTCTGAAATTGAAAATGTGATTTAAAAACTTCCGACAAACAAAAGCCCAGGACCAGATGGTTTCACAGGTGAATTCTATCAAACATTTAGAGAAGAGCTAATGCCTATCTTTCTGAAACTCCTCCAAAAAATCGCAGAGGAATGGACACTCCCAAACTCATTCTATGAAGCAATCATCACCCTGGTACCAAAACCAGACAAAGATAACACAAAAAAAGAAAATTACAGGCCAATCTCACTGATGAACACAGATGCAAAAATTCTCAACAAAATACTAGCCAACTGAATCCAACAATACATTGAAAGGATCACACTCCACAATCAAGTGGGATTTATCCCAGGGATGCAAGGATTCTTCAATATCCGCAAATCACTCAGTGTGACACACCATGTGAACAAACTGAAAAATAAAAACCATATGATCCCATACATAGATGCAGAGAAAGCCCTTGAAAAAATCCAACACCCCTTTCTGATAAAAACATTTCAGAAAGTGGGCATAGGGGGAACCTACCTCAATATCATAAAGGCCATCTATGACAAACTCAGAGCTCACATCATTCTCAATGGTGAAAAGCTGAAAGAATTCCCGCTGAGATCAGGAACATGACAGGGATGTCCACTCTCGCCACTACTATTCAACAGATTTCTGGAAGTCCTAGCTAAAGGAATCATAGAAGTAAAAGAAATAAAAGGAATCCAAATTGGAAAGGAAGAAGTAAAACTATCACTTTTTGCAGATGACATGATACTATACCTAGAGAATCCTAAAGATTCTATCAGAAAACTGTTAGAGCTCATCAATGAATTTGGCAATGTTGCAGGATACAAAATTAATACACAGAAATCAACTGCATTTCTATATACTAACAATGAAAGATCAGAAAGAGAAATTAGAGAAGCAATCCCATTTACCATCACATGAAAAATAATCAAATAGAAATAAACCTTCCTAAAGAGACAAAAGACCTGTACTCTGAAAATTATAAAGCACTGATGAAAGAAATCAAGGATGACTTAAACAGGTGGAAAGACATACTGTGCTCTTGGATTGGAAGAGTCAATATTATCAAAATGACTATACTACCCAAGGCAATCTACACATTCAATGCCATCCCTATCAAATTACCAAGGACCTTTTTCACAGAACTAGAACAAAATAGTTTAAAGTTTGTCTGGAAACACAAAAAAAACAGAAGAGCCAAAGACACCCTGAAAAGGAAAAATGGAACTGGAGGAATCAGGCTCCCTGACTTCAGACTCTACTACAAAGCTACAGTCATCAAAACCGTATGGTACTGGCACAAAGACAGAAATAGAGATCAGTGGAACAGGATAGAAAGCCCAGAATTAAATCCATGCATCTATAGTCAACTAATCTTTGACAAAGGAGGCAAGAATATACATTGGACAAAAGACAGCCTCTTCAATAAGTGGTGCTGGGAAAACTGGACAGCTACATGTAAAAAAATGAAACTAGATACCTCCTAACACCATGCACAAAAATAAGCTCAAAATGGATTAAAGACCTAGATGTAAGACCAGATACTATAAAACTCTTAGAGGAAAACATAGGCCAAACAGTCTCTGACATAAATGATAGCAACATCTTCTCACACGCGTGTGTCAGAGTAAGGAGAATAAAAAGAGAAATAAACAAATGGGACTTAATGAAACTTCAAAGTTTCTGCACAGCAAAGGAAACCCTAAACAAAACAAAAAGACAACCCACAGAATGGGAGAAAATATTTGCAAATGATTCAACTGACAAGTGATTAATCTCCAGAATTTACAAACACCTCCTACAGCTCAATACCAAAGAAACAAACAACCCCATCAAAAAATGGGCAGAGGATCTAGGCAGACAATTCTCCAAAGAAAACATGCACATGGGAAATAAACACATGAAAAGATGTTCAACATTGCTCCTCATTAGAGAAATGCAAATCAAAACCGCTAATAGGTGCCACATTAAACCAGCCAGAATGGCCATCATCAAAAAGTCCACAAACAGTAAGTGCTGGAGAGGGTGTGAAGAAAAAGGATCCCTATTACACTGTTGCTGGGAATGCAAATTGGTGCAACCACTATGGAAAACAGTATGGAGATTCCTCAGAAAACTCAAACGAGAATTACCATTTGATCCAGCAATACCACTCCTGGGCATCTATCCAGAGGAATCCATGACTCGAAAAGACACATGTACTCCAGTGTTCATTGCAGCATTCTATGCAATAGCCAGGTCATGGAAACAACCTAAATGCCCATCGACAGAGGAGTGGATAGGGAAGATATGGTACATACACACAATGGAACATTACTCAGCCATTAAAAGGAATGAATTACCAACATTTATAGCAACATGGACAAACCTAGAAATTATTATGCGAAGTGAAACCAGTCAGACAATTAGACAGCAACCTCCAATGCTACCACTTACATGTGGAAACTAAAAAGACACAATGAACCTCTCTGCAGAACAAACAATGACTCACAGACTTTAGAAAACCTTGGTTTTTCAAATAAGACAATCTGGGGTGTGGGGGGATGCACTGTGGGTTTGGGATACAAAATATGTAAAATTGACTTGTGATGATTTATGTACACCTATAATTGAAATAAAATCCATTAAAAAAATAAAATAAAATGTTAAAAACTTACAAGTTATAAATAAATGCATTATTTTCCCTCTCCTCTGTTAATATTTTTCTGAATTTTTAGTTTATAATTTCAAACCTCATAACATACTATTATTATTCTAAACAGTAAATATCTGTTAGTATTATCCACACACTTACTCTTTCCAATGCTCTTCATTTCTCTCTACAAGTATTTTCCTGTTTCAAAAACCGTATTTAATATTTCCTTTAGTATAGATGTGCTAGTAATAAATCGTCTCATGTCTTATTTTTCTAAAAGTATTTTTATTCCACATTCATTTTTAAAGAATTTTTGGTAGGTTTAAAGTTCTAAATAGAGAGTTATTTTCTTTCCAGATATCATTACACTTTTTCTGAAGGTGGCTTCTGTCTTATTGTTACTATTTTGAGGGTAATCTTTGTTTAATCTTTGGATGCCTTGAAATTTTTCTCTTTAGTTTTCTGCAGTTCTACTGTTATACATCAATTTTTGTGGACTGAATTGTGCCCCCCCTAATAAAGATATGCTCAAGTCCTAACTCCTAATACCTCAGAGCATGTCTTCATCTGGATAGGGTTTTTGCTGACATAATTAAGTTTAAATGAGCTCTTTAGGGTCTAACCCAATATGACTGGTGTCCTTATAGATAAGGGAGATATGAACACAGACACACCCAGAGGGTGGAAGATGTGAAGACACACAGGAAGAACTCCATTTGAAGAAGGAGTATTAGAAAAATGCATCTACCTGCCAAGGAGTACCTGAAGCTACCAAAAGATTGGAGAGAGGCATGAAACAGATCCTTTCCTTCCAGAATCTTGAATTCATATGTACAGCTCCCAGAACTGAAAGACAATGACTTTCCATTGTCTTAAGCCACTAAATTTGTGGTACTGTGTTACAGCAGCCCTACATCAAGATTAGATTTCTTTCTTGCCTACTATGCTGGCCAGAATAGTCAACGCACCATTAGTGGAAAGTAGCTATCCCACCTGGGGGCTGTAACACTTTGGAATGTAGGAGTTGATGCTGTTAGCAAATTTGGAGACAGTTTTAGACGTTAACCCTTCATGTATTCCTTCACTCCTACTCTCTTTTCTCTCCTTCTGAGATACCAATTATGTTAGTCCTCTTCACCATGACACATATATCTCTTACACATTTTTTTGTATTTTCTGTTTTTTTTTCCCACTGTGTGCTTCAGCCTGGGTATTTTCTAATATCTATTTCTAGCTCACTAATTCTCTACTCTGCTTTACTGCTGGTAAAAATATATCAGTTTATTAAATTTAATTTTAGTTTGTTGTAATTTTCAGTTCGAATATTTCCATTTAATTCTGTTTTATGAATGTTCAATTCCTTAGTGATATCTACATTTTTAATCTTACATTTATTAATAATAACTATTTTAAATCCATATCTGATCATTCTAACATATGCTTTTCTTTCTAGTGTCCTTTTTTGGTTTTGGTTTTCAGTCATTTCACCTTATTTCTTGGATTGTTTGGAGACTTGATTGAATATTGGATATTTCCTATTAAAAGTTATAGTGAGTCTATATGATATTGTCTTTCCTCAGGTAGACAAAGTATTATCTATAAGCTTGATCCACTTGGGGCTCCCCTATTTCAGGTTAGGATTTACTTCCTGGGGGTGGCCCTTTCAGATAACTCATCATATAGCCTGTGGTGTTCACCAGGATGAACCTTCCTTGATAGGCTCTGAATGATAAACTTTGACACCCTAGTACCATGGGACTGCAAAATATCTGCTAAATTTTTGACCTTTTAACCTCAGCTCTTTGTATGATTTTTGAGAGTATTACCCCCTACATGCACTACTTTGGAGAAAACTATTATTTGGGAAACTTTTCCAAAAAAAAGGATTCAGTTTCATTTAATTTTCTTTTCTATGGGATCTTTCCCCTCAGGTAATGGCTCTCCTGATAGCTCTGAAATCCCTAGCCCCGTTAGACCACCAAAAGCACTAGGTTGCCATTTTCTATTTGGCTTTGGTGTCATAATCTGTGAATCAGCAAAGGTCCTGAGAAGAAAAATGCAGCCATAAATGTCAAGCTCACTTCAATCCCTTTAGGATCCTGAACCTTAATACCTGGTTGTCTTAGCTGCATTCTGAAGCTTTCAAATACCTACTTTTCTTCCCCTCACCCAAAATCTAATTCAAAAATTTCTTGGTGGAAGGTTTTTTTTTTTTTGGTGCTAGCCATACCATCATAGGCAGAAAAGAAGAATTTCCTTTTTCTTTAATCCCATAAAAAAGGAAATGATAAATTTTGCCTTGCTTCCCTAAGGAAAATTTGAAGTTAATTTAGACTAGAGAAATGGAAAATAGAGAGAAAGAAAAATTATTAGTTAGTTTAGTAAATTATTCACCAAATCTTCATTGAGAACTCAATTACCAGGCATAGTTAGAAAGACAGAAGGAAAGAAGAAAGGGAGAGAGAGAGAAAGAGATAGAGGGGAAAAAAGAAAGGAAGGAAGGAAGGAAGGAAGGAAGAAGAGAGGGAGGGAGGGAGGGAGGAAGGAAGAAAGGGGGAGGAAGGAAAGAAAAAGGAGAGAAGTAAGGAAGAAGGAAGGAGAGAGGAAGAGAAGCGGGAAGGAACTCCATTCACATGGAGCTTTCAATCTAATGAATTTAAATAGATTAATATATAAGTAAGAATTTATCAGATAATGATAACTGCCCTGCAGAGAATTAAAATAAGGAATGACTATTCCTTAAAAAACTTTCAAAAAATATTTTAATTATGAAAGTATACTTACTATCCCAGGGCTGTTTATTGCCCAGAAGGTATTATAAATAACATAAATGAACAAAAATAAATAATAATAATATAAAAACCAGGCTTATTTATAATATAATTATATAGTCAATAAAATGTGTACAAAATCTTATAGCAGAGAATATGCTGATATTGCAATGTAGAGTGAAAAACTTACAATAGAAATTTTGTATACACCATATTTCAACTGTGAAAAATATTCACAGACAGAAGTTTGAAAGAAATGCAATAAATATTAATGTTTATGTCTGTTATAAAGACTTTTTTCTACATGTTCTTTGAACTGTTTTACATTGTTTTTTTATGAATAAAATATACTTTAAATTCTGTAGTGCTTTTCAATTCAAAAGTTTCACACAGATGATTTCATATAATCCCATAATAATTTCTCCTATACCCCTATATTGCCCCCATTCCCTTCCCTTTTCCCACTGGTAACCACTAGTTTGTTGCCTGTATCTGTGAGTCTGCTTTTTTTGTTTGTTTTATTCACCAGGTTGTGTGGTTTTTAGATTCCACATGTAAGTGATAGCATGCAGTATTTATCTTTCTCTGTCTGACTTACTTCACTTAGCATAATGCCCTCCAAGTCTGTCCATGTTGCTGGAAATGTTAAAATTTCATTCTTTTCTATGGCAGAGTAGTATTCTAGTGTGTGTGTGTGTGTGTGTGTGTGTGTGTGTGTGTCGTGTGCAGTATAATACATATATATATATATATACATACACACACATCACTTCTTCTCTATCCATTCATCTGTTGATGGACACTTAGTTTGCTTTCATACCTTACTAAATAATGTGTACAAATTATACCTTGTAAATAGTGCTGCTATGAACATTGGAGTATGTGTATTTTTTTCAAATTAGTGCTTTTGGTTTTTTACAGAAATATACCCAAGAGTGAAATCACTGGGTAATATGGTAGTTGTGCTTTTAGTTGTTTGAGAAACAACCACACTGTTTTCCACAGTGGCTGCACCAATTTACATTCCTACAAACAGTGTATAAGTGTTCCCTTTTCTCCACATTCTTGCCAACATTTATTATTTGTGCATTTTTTATTCATAGAGATCAATGAAAACAGAATAGAGTGCAGAAATAAGCTCACACATCTATGGTAGATTAATCTATGACAAAGGAGGCAAGAATATATCATGGGGGAAAAGATAGTCTCTTCAATAAGCAGTTCTGAAGTGGTGGGGGCAAATCACTGCAGTTATCACTGACTCCAGAGACGGTCATGGCCCACTACCACTAGGGGTCACTGAACAGGCACCACCTGTGATTTTAATCATCTCAGTGGAGGGCATTGCAATTTAACACTAGCTGTTGTGGCTCTCACTCCCCAGGGATCTCACCTGCCCTGCTGCTGTTACTACCAAATGTTCTGGTTACCTTGTAGATCTGCCTAGAGCTTATTATCACTTCCCAGGGCCCTGAAACTAGGAGTAGCCAGTGCCACCTTCCTGCAGGTGCTTGTTGCTTGTGAGAACCCAGTGACCAGGCACTGACTGCTGGCTCTAACTATTGCCTCTTTCTCCCTGAAAACACACTGAGCATCCTGGGTATAACAGCCTGCTCACACCAAAGAAAGAGACAGCAAATATTCAAACTCCCACACCAAAAATAAAAAGTAACCCCCCCCAAGAAAATACAAAGGGATGCTCTTGGAAAGAAGTAGCCTTATGAGACTAGAGTTTGGCTTTCCCCAACTCACAGAAAAAGAAAAACATAAGCAAGATGAAGAAACTCAGAAACCATTCCCATTTAAAGGAACAGGAGAATTCACCTGAAGCTGTCAACAATGAAACAGACCACTGCAGTCTGACAGACATTGAGTTCAAAAGGGAGATAGTGAAAAATACTGAAGGAATTAAAGCTGAATATCAAGGAATTAAGAGAAGATACAAAGAGTAATGCAGATTCCCTTAGAAAGGAACTAGAAAATATAAGGAGGAGCCAAGAAAAGTTGAAAATTCATTTGCAGAGATGCAAACTGAGCTAAAGGCAACAAAGAGCAGAATGAATAATACAGAGGAATGAATTAGAGACATGGAAGACAGAATAATGAAAATCACCCAATGAGGATAGCAGACAGAAAACCAAATTAAAAAAACATGGAAGCAATACAAGAGATCTATGAGATAATATAAAGTGGGCCAATCTCTACATTATAAGAATTCCAGAAGGGGAAGGAAAAGAAAAGGGAATTTAAAATATATTTGAAGAAATTATGTCTGAAAACTTTCCAAATCTAAAGGAAACTGATATCAAGATACAAGAAGCATAGAGCACCCCAAACAAGTTGAACCCAAATAGGTCCACACCAAGACATATTATAATAAAAATGGCAAAAGATAAAGAGAGGACCCTAAAGGCAGCAAGAGCAAAGCAAAGCGTTAACTATAAGGAAACCCCCATAAGGCTCTCAGCTGATTTCTCTACAGAAACACTACAGGCCAGAAGGCAGTGGCAAGATAGATTTAAAATGATGAAGGGAATAAAAATTGCAACTTAGAATACTCTATCCAGCAAGAATATCATTTAAAATAGAAGGGGAAATAAAGAATTTCTCCAACAAGCAAAAGCTAAAAGAGCACAGCAATACTAAACCCATTCTGTTAGAAATACTGAAAGGGCTTCTCAAAAAGAAGAAGAAGAAGAAGAAGAAGAAGAAGAAGAAGAAG
Organism: Catagonus wagneri; assembly: GCA_004024745.2. Taxonomy (NCBI): domain Eukaryota; kingdom Metazoa; phylum Chordata; class Mammalia; order Artiodactyla; family Tayassuidae; genus Catagonus; species Catagonus wagneri. Next base: position 2,271,515 of record PVHT020000286.1, on the reverse strand, counting down.
AAGAAGAAGAAGAAGAAGAAGAAGAAGAAGAAGAAGAAGAAGAAGAAGAAGAAGAAGGAGAAGAAGAAGAAGAAGGGGAAGAAGAAGAAGAGGAAGAGGAATAGGAAGAGGAAGAGCAAGAGCAAGAGGAAGAGGAAGTAGTAAGAAGAAATAGAATAGAGGAAACCACAATTGGAGAGCAATCACTTAAATAAGACAGCATACAGATTTTAACATGAAGATGTTAAAAATAAATAAATATATATATCAAAATCATACAATGTGGGTAAGGAAAGTAAGAAAGTGTAGTTTTTTTTTTATTTTAATGATGTGCTTGAGCCTATATGACTATCAGTTTAAAGCAAAAAGATATAAGTATGTGTTGACATATTGAAAAAACAGGGAAACCACAAATCAAAACTGAACATTACATTCACAAAAACTGAAAAGAAAAACACTCAAGCATAAAATAAATGAAAACCATCCAAATAAAAAAAGAAAGGAAGAGAAACATAGAATCAACTGGAAAATAGGTTTAAATTGTCGACAAATATATATCAATAATCACCTTAAATGTCAATGGACTGAATGTTCCAATCAAAAGACACAGAGTGGCAGACTGGAAAAAAGATCAAAAACCTTCAATCTGCTGTCTACAAGAGACTGACTTTAGGGAAAGGACACATGAAAGTGAGAGGATGGGAAAAGATATTTCATGTCAATGGAAAAGACAGGAATGTAGGAGTTGCAATACTCATATCAGACAAAATAGACTTTAAAATGAAGGCTGTAAAGAAAAACAAAGAAGGACACTATTTAATGGTTAAAGGATCCATTCAAGAAGAGAATACTATATTGTCAATACATATAACCCTAATGTAGGAGCACCCAGATACCTACAACAAATACTAACAGACGTAAAAGGAGAAACTGATGAGAATACAATCATACTAGGAGATTTTAACACCCTACTCCCATCAAAGGGCAGATCCTCTAGACAGAAAATCAAATAAGGCAAGAGAGATCCTAAATGACACAATAAAAAAGTTGGACTTAATTGACATTTTCAGGACATTACATCCAGTAAAATCAGAATATACATTCTTCTTAAGTGCAAATGGAACATTCTCAAGGATCGATCACATACTGGGGGCACAAAGCTAATCTCAACAAATTTAAGCATATAGAAATTCTTTCAAGTATCTTCTCTGACCAAAATGGCATGAAACTAGAAATCAACCACAGGAAAAGAAGTGAGAAAAAACTTACTACATGGAGACTAAATAACATACTACTAAAAAATCAATGGGCCAATGAGGAAATCAAGACGGAAATTAAAAAATACCTTGAGACAAATGAAAATGAAAACACAAGCACTCAAAATCTATGGGATAACACAAAAGCAGTGCTCAGAAGGCAATTCATAGCGATACATGCTTTCCTCAAAAAAGAAGAAAAATCTCAAATTGGCAACTTAACGCATCACCTAAATGAATTAGAAAAACAAGAACAAACAAAATCTAAAGTCAGCAGAAGGAAGAAAATCATAAAGATCAGAGAGGAAACCAATAAAATAGAGATTCAAAAAACAATAGAAGAAAATCAATAAAACCAATAGCTGGTTCTTTGTAAAGGTAAACAAAACTGAAAAACCTCTGGCTAGACTCATCAAGAAGAGTGAGAAAAAACCCAAATAAAAATAAGAAATGAAAAAGAAGTCACAACAGATAATGCATAAATACAAAAAAAAAAAAAACACATGAAAGAATGCTATGAACAATTGTATGCCAACAAATTTGACAACCTAAAAGAAGTGGACAACTTTCTAGAGATTTACAGACTGCCAAAACTGAATCAAGAAGAAACAGATCAACTGAACAGACAGATCACTACAAATGAAATTGAATATATCATAAAAACATTCCCTACAAATAAAAGCCCAGGACCAGATGGATTCGCAGGTGAATTCTACCAATCATATAAAGAGGAAATTATACACATCCTCCTTAAACTTTTTCAAAAGGTTGAAGAAGAAGGAACACTCCCAAAGATATTCTAATTCCAAAACCAGACAAAGATACCACCAAAAAGGAAAACTATAGGCCAATATCTTTGATGAATACAGACAGAAAAATTCTCAAAAAATTTTAGCCAACAGAAGCCAACAACATATAAAAAAGATCATACACCACAACCAAGTGGGATTCATCCCACATGCACAAGGATGGTTCAACATATGCAAATCAATCAAAGTCATACACCACATTAGCAAAAGTCAAAAACCACATGATCATCTCAACAGATGCAGAAAAAGCACTTGACAAAGTCCAACATCCATTCATGATAAAAACCCTTACCAAAGTGGGTATAGAGGGAATATACCTAACATAATAAAAGTCATTTATGACAAATCCACAGCAAACATAATACTCAATGAAGAAAAGATGAAAGGCTTCCCACTAAAATCTGGAATAAGACAAGGATACCCACTCTCACCACTTTTATTCAACATAGTATTGGAAGTCTAGCCACAGCAATCAGACAAACAAAAGAAATAAAAAGCATCCAAATTTGAAGAGAAGAGTTAAAATTGTCACTGTATGCAAATGACATGATATTATATATAGAAAACCCTAACCGATCCACAAATTCTGCAAAGTAGCAGGATACAAGTTTAACATTCAGAAATCAGTCACATTTCTGTACACTAACAATGAAATATTAGAAAAGGAATACAAAAATACAATACCTTTTAAAATTGCACCCCCAAAAATCTAATACCTGGGAATAAACCTGACCAAGTTGGTGAAAGACTTATATGCTGAGAACCATAAAACATTAATCAAGGAAATTAAAGAGGATATAAAGAAATGGAAAGATATTCCACGTTTATGGGTTGGAAAAATTAATATTGTAAAAATGGCCACGCTATCAAAGCAATCTACAGATTCAATGCAATCCCTTTCAAATTACCTATGACATTTTTCACAGCACTAGAACAATCAATCCAAAAATTTATATGGAACCACAAAACACCCAGAATTCCCAGACCAATCCTTAGGAACAAAAACCAAGCAGGAGGCATAACTCTCCCAGACTTCAGGCAATATTACAGAGCCACAGTGATCAAGACAGTGTGGTACTGGTACCAAAACAGACATACAGACCAATGGAACAGAATAGAGAACCCAGAAATAAACCCAGATGCCTATGGTCAATAAATCTTCGACAAAGGTAGCAAGAACATAAAATGGGGAAAAGACAGTTTTTTCAGCAAGTGGACAGCCATATGTAAATCAATGAAACTGGAACACACCCTCACATCATGCACAAAAATAAACTCAAAATGGCTTAAAGGCTTAAATGTAAGACAAGACAGCATCAAACTCCTGGAAGAGAAGATAGGCAAAACATTTTCTGATATCAACCTTACAAACGTTTTCTCAGATCAGTCTCCCAAACCATCGGAAATAAAAGCAAAAATAAACCAGTGGGAACTTATCAAACTGACAAGCTTTTGCACAGCAAAGGAAAACATAAACAAAAAAAAGACAACGTATGAAATGGAAGAAAATAGTTTCAAAGGATGCAACTGACAAGGTCATAATCTCTAAAATATACAAAGAGCTTATACAACTCAACAGCAAAAAAAAAAAAGCAACCCAACTGAAAAATGGGCAGAAGACCTGAATAGACATTTCTCCAAATTAGCTATACAGACAGCCAACAGGCAAATGAAAAAATGTTCAACATCACTGATTATGAGAGAAATGCAAATCAAAACAACTATGAGATACCACCACACACCTTCAGAATAGCCATCATTAGTAACTCCACAAATAACAAATCCTGGAGAGAGTGTGAGGAAAAGGGAACCCTGCTGCACTGTTGGTGGGAATCTAAATTTGTGCAACCACTACGGAAAACATTATGGAGGTACCTCATAAAACTAAATGTAGAACTAAATGTATAAATCATATGACCCAGCAATCTCACTCTTGGGCATATATCCGAACAAAACTTTTATTGAAAAAGATACATACACCCTCTTATGTTCATTGCAGCATGATTCACAATAGCCAAGATATGGAAACAACCTAAATGTCCATCTACAGAAAAATGGATTAAGAAGATGTGGTATATATACACAATGAAATACTACTCAGCCATAAAAAAAGAACAAAATAATGCCATTTGCAGCAACGTGTATGGAACTAGAGACTCACAAGAGACTAAATGAAGTAAGTCATAAAGAGAAAGACAAATAAACAGCACAAATAAACCTTTCCACAGAAGAGAAACTCATGGACTTAGAGAACAGACTTGTGGTTTCCAAGACGGAGGGGGACTGAGTGGGATGGACTGGGAATCTGGTTTAATAGATGCACACTGCCTTTGGAATGGATAAACAATGACATCCTGCTGTATAGCACTGGGAACTATACCTAGTCACTTATGATGGAGCATGATGGAGGATAATGAGAGAAAATAATGTATATATGTATGTGTGACTGGGTTATTTTGCTGTACAGTAGAAAATTGACAACACTTTAAAGCAACTATAATGGAAAAAATAAAAATCATTTTAAAATACTAAAAAAATATTAAAGACTTAAATGTAAGACCAGATACCCTAAAACTCATAGAAGAAAACATAGGCAGAACACTCTTTGACAAAAATCGCAATATATATTTTTAGATCCATCACCTAAAGCAAAGGAAATAGAAGCAAAAATAAACAAATGGAACCTAATTAAATACAAAAGCATTTGGACAGCAAAAGAAACTATCTATAAGACTAAAAGACAGCCTACTGAGTGGAAAAAGATCTTTGCAAATGAAATGGCTAATAAAGAGTTAATATCCAATATGTATAAACAGTTTATACACTTCAACATCAAAAAAAAACTGAATTTAAAAAATAGGCAGAAGATCTGAATAAACATTTTTCCAACGAAGATATCCAATAGGTTCATGAAAATGTACTCAATATTGCTAATCATCATGGAAATGCAAATTGAAATCACAATGAGATATCACCTCACACCTGCCAGAATGGCTATTATCAAAAAGAATGACTTTAAGGGATTAGACAAAGGTTTTCTGAGGGAATGATACTGAAACTGAGCTACAAATGGCAAGAAGCGAGTAACCACCTGCAGACTGATGGAATAACAATCCAAATTAAGGGAACAGCTAATGCAAAGTAAGCCCCAAGATAGTTATGACTGAGGTAAACAGAAATGTTAATGACAACTCTGCTCTATGAAACTTATCTATTCTCTAATTTCTGATCTCTCCACCAGTTCCTCCTATTGAAGAATGTAAGAGGAGGCTGGCTGGTAATGGAGACTGGGATGTGTGGTTTGCAGACTCTTAGCCCTAACTGTACAGAGCAGAATGTAGAAGGATGAATTTTGGTTGAGAAACAGTTTAAAATCTAAAACAGTACTTTTTTTTGGTTATTCTTACCCTTTCACACATATTTAATTTCTCAACAGTGACAATAATATTAGGCTTTTACCACATAAGATGCAACCACCCTTTATGCAAAGAAAGATATTTTCACTTTCATCTCAAAAAAGGATTGACACAAATTCCTGAAATTCACTGTTCTTATCTTCAGGTGATGTTAAATCTATTAAATCACAATTCTACTTTATTTTGTAACCTATAGACTAAATTTAAAAATTAACAAATGTCGGAGTTCCCGTCATGGTGCAGCAGTTAACAAATCCGACTAGGAACCATGAGGTTGCGGGTTTGATCCCTGGCCTTGCTCAGTGGGTTAAGGATCCGGCGTTGCCATGAGCTGTGGTGTAGGTTACAGACGCGGCTCAGATCCCACATTGCTGTGGCTGTGGCAAAGGCCGGCAGAATTAGCTCCTTTTAGAACCCTAGGCTGGGAACCTCCACATGCCGCGAGTGTGGCCCTAGATAAGGCAAAAAATAAATAAATAAATAAATAAATAAATAAATAAATAAATAAATAAAAATTAACAGAAGTCAATGCTTTCTCTATACTGATAGAGGAGAAGGAATACGGTTAAGGAACAAGTGAGGAAGAGAGCATGTTTACCTGTACCTATTCATGCAGCCATACTTGATATTCATTTACCTTATTCATTACCTATTTCCTGTTTTCCTTACACTCAACCAGCACTGCAGCGATTGAAGGGCATCTTTATTTGGGAGTAAACCAAGCTGTCATTCCTTAATGATCTCGATCCTATCTATATTTGGTTGTTAAGGTCTACATTAACATTTGGCATGAAAGCATTGAGATCCCTGAGTTTCAGATAGATTCTGCTTTGTCCTATTGTAGGGAAGGAATTATACGTTTCCTCTTGGTAGCCAGGATCAATCAAATTAACCAGTAAAATAACCTTTGTTTTTGTTTTTGTTTTGTTTTGTTTTGATCTGTGACGTATGTATCAGCCTCAACTTCCAGTTCAATGAAATTACTGATTCGGCTGGTGAAAGTATCCTTCCACTGAGAACCAAGGTCTCTAACTCAATAGAATCCAAAGTTATAGGGCTATGAAGTAAAAGTTTTACAAATACACTATCTGAAAAACCACCCCCACCAACTACATGCCCAGGAGGGTGCAGAGCAGATATAGAGGAATGTATAAGTGAGGGGACACTCCCACTCTGGAAAAGTTTCGATATTTGTCCTCTGTTGGCCAGGGATGATGATGGGATGTTTTGCATTGACACTGGCTCCCTAATTTCACTTAGAATGGTGGGAACCCTGAAAGGCAGGTTCCACATGACAGCTCTTAACCAACAGAGACAAAGTGGGCATAATTATCATAGCGAGCCACAGAAAGAGAGTTTTACCTGGAATGTGACACATGGAATTTCTTGAGGATCACTGGAGATGACTAATTGAAAGTGCAATCCTTAGAAATAGACATACACCTTACACTAGCAGTGGTTTATCTATATCTTACCATGCTTGAACCCCAAATGGGAAGTCAGTATTTAAAGAAAGGTGCAAGGAAATCTGAGTGGAATGAAATTAGCAAGGATGGCCGAGGGTTTTTTTTTTTCATTTTTTTAAAGTTTTATTGAAGTATGGTTGATTTACAAAGCTGTGATAATTTCTGCTGTACAACAAAGTAATTCAGTTATACATATACACACATCCACTCTCTTTCAGATTCTTTTGCCACATAGAATATTGGGTAGAGTTCTCTGTGCTATAAGGATGGCTAAGTTTTAACTGAGACTGCACCATTGAATCTGGCATGATCACGGTTAAGAGATCATATGGGATCTCATATTCCATCATTTTAAAATGAGAAAATAAAATTGTTTAAAATAATAAAAACAGCTGGTATATGTGGGAGCAGTACAAGGTACTACAATATTTTAAACATATTGTTTTAAACAATTCCTTTTATGAGATGGGTCTTGCAGGTAAGGCAACTTAAACAGAGGGGTGAATAATCTAGTCAGGCTTCAATAGCTAGTAAGTAGCAGCCCAGAGTTTTAAAACCACATTTTAACACCACTAAATCACCTGAGCCCTAGTTTCAGTGTCAGCAGTTTTCTTTTCCGTGTCTGCACTATGATCTCACAATGGCCCAAGGTGATCCCCAGGGATGATAAATGCTAGGGAAACAGAATCCAACTCTTTGCAGTTGAGCCGATTGTATAACTTAACTCTTGTGAATTAACTTGGCTGTAACTTCTTCGACTAGGCATCCATGCCCCCTAGGCTTCTGAGCACTAGAACAAAAATAGCCAAGTACATAATGATCACTACAGGGACAACTTGCCCGAACATATCTATGTGCCAGAACACATGGAAGAGGAAGAGAAATAATTTCCTATAAACACCCATAATCTTTCTAGGAGGCTACGTCATAATGATTGCCAAAGTAGGAACAGGGCGACAAGTAGGTGGAAAACTGGGAATTACAGGGCATTGCAGAAAGGCTGGGCATCATGAGTACAGTATTGGCTTAGGTGTGGGACACTTGTGCTCTAGTCCTGCCTTGGACTCTAAACTGCTATACAATATTGAACTTGTTGTCATCATCGTAGAACATCAGAGCTAAAGGGAACTTCATCAGATTTAAACTCCTGATTTTAGAGATGGGAATATGAAACCCCAAAGAAGCTTCCATTGTGGCTCAGCGGTAACAAACCCAACTAGTATCCATGCGGATGCCGGTTTGATCCCTGGCCCTGCTCAGTGGGTTAAGGATCTGGCATTGTCACAAGCTGTGGCATAGGTCACAGATGCAGCTCAAATTTGGCTTTGCTGTGGCTGTGGTGTAAGCTGACAGCTGCAGCTCTGATTTGACGCCGAGCCCAGGAATTTACATATGCTACAGGTGCAACCCTAAAAAAGAAAAAAAAGTACAGCCTAACCGGAGTTCAACCATCTTGAATCCCCAGATTCTCCTACTGTCCACACTGCACCCCACTAAAGGCCCAGGTCCTCCATCGTTCTGAGCATCACTTTCCTCATCTATGGAATTGAAATAACCTTAGATGTTCTAACTACAATACTACAGATGATTCAAATGGGATAACATACGGGGAGGTGTTTTTGAAAGTATGTAACGGAAATGCAACTTGCTCTGAGGGTTTCTTCTCACTGAGTCACCGTTTCCACAGTCTCCAGCAAGAGTGCCCTAAAGTGTCTCGAGAAACAGACCTGAAACGTAAAGAGAGACACACATCACTTAAGGTCAGACATTGTGTTAGAACTAAGAAGGATGGAAAGAAGTAAGAGAGTTTTTAAGTAGAAGATATGGGGAAAAAAAGTTTTTACAGAATTATTTGGTAAACCAGAAAATATTCCCCACAGGGACATACTCACTACTCCACTTCTTACTTCATTTAAGCCCATACCAGACAGAACACTTAACAATGCACCACCGGGGATGATCTACTAGTAGCAAGGAAAGCAAGTGAATTTTGTCATAGATGGGCTTTGTCTTCTGGCTTGTTTTCTCTGCTCTTTACCTTGGCCACAATTTTTCCTATAGAGACCTGATCATTCCTGATGGCTTCAGACAGCCACGTTTTAAATAACAGTGTGATTTGCCCCTGTGTTCTCATTTACGACACAGACACTTTTCTCTCGGCTTTCATTCAACTCTTATTACGAGCCAGAGACTGCATCCAGCTTTCCTTGTATTGTCTCATTTAATGCTCAACAGCATGATAAGGTTGGGGCTATTGTAATTCTCTTTTAACAGGTTAAAAGCCGGGGGCCTAGGAAGAAACCGGCAAGTGGAAGAGCAAAGACTAAAATCAAGATGAGAGCCTGCACTTTTAAACCCTTTCATATTGCCTTCCTGCTTTCTGCAAGACTCTTTCATCGTCTTAAGCTACAATTTCAAGCCACTTGTTCCAGGGAATGAATCACTCAAGTTATTTTCCAAGTGCACAATAATATTTTTGCAAATATTTAACAAACCCTTGTGTTGATGAGAAATCAAACTTACTCTGTGTGGTTTTACCGGGAAAAAAAAAGAGAAAAAAGTTCAATGGCCAAAAATCATTAAGAGCGAGATTTCAGCTTAACGTGAAAAAGAATTTTGTATTCAATTGAGTGGTCCTGTGAACGGAACTAGCTATTTCACAAGTATAGCAAGCAGAAGTCATTATTCAAAAAGAGGTTGTCAAGGACTGTCTGTCACACACTGCTGCCGTGGCGAGGGGGATTTCTGTCCTCAAGCCCCTAAAGTTATGGTTATTCTGACATTTTATAATTTGATGACCAACAGATCATAGTAAAAAACAAGTGAACCCATCCTCTGACAAGGGTGGTGACTCCATGCTGATGGTAACCTAACCAGTTTCCTAAAGCAATAATTTAGAGATAAAACTAATCATCATAACTTGAAGAAAGGAGTTCCTCTCCTGGGCTCACTCTCTTTTAAAGGCATCATGTTATCCCCTTTCTGGAGCTTTTTCTCAATCTCAGTTACCAAGTTCAATTGTCCTTTCTTCATGGCCCATCTCAAGTCTCACTTCCTCCACAAAGCTTCTCAGGGCTGTCCCAGACCTTGACACTCTCCATTCCTTAAACCTCTGCAATACTCCCTCCCGAAAATTAATACATTCCTACTTACAAAGTATACACTATTTAAAAACTACACAGTTAAAGAAGAGTCAGTGACTGCTCAGAACAAAAATAATCAAGAAAAGACTTCAGAAAGGAAAAAAGTGACCTGGGATAAATTATAAAAGACTGACTTTCAGCCCAGGAGGGTAGGAAATACCCTGATCTTCTGATGGAACCCTGGCAGTTAGCACAGAGGCTGGCACATTGCGGATACTCAAAAAAATTTAAGAAAAGAAGGAGGGAAGAAAGAAAGGATGGGCAGGGAAAAGGAGAAAGGAAGCAAGGAAGCAAGCACTGGTGGGCCAGGCATGCTTGTGTAATGGTGAAGAGACCTGACTCAGGAGAATGATGTGCATCTGTGTTGAGCAGAGGGTATTAGGACAAACCAGCGATGTCAGCTCAAAGCATGAAAAGCCTAGAAAGCTAGGACGAGAACTTGAGGCTGGCTGTGGAGACATTTATAACATTCTGTGTAGCATTAACACTTTTTGTGGCTTTTTATTAGACTGCAAATCATGTGAGAGCATAGTCCTCAGCTCATTTTTTTTTTGATGTCTTAAGCTTATTTAGCTCAGTGTGTGCATTAATTGTGTGAAGAATAAATAAGTAAATGAATAAGTCACTCTCTGCTTCAGTAATTCCAGAGATGAATTGATCTTTTGCACCTTGCCGACATCCTGGTGTTAGCCACAAGCTGGCCTCTCTCTCATGTAGAGGATCCAAAGTAATGTAAGCATTTCTCCAGCCTGACACTACAGAAGTTAAATTTAATGAACTTTCCTCTCCAGAGGGTATTCATCATTAGATGAGTCTCACCTTTCCAGGGCTATTGCAAAACCCCCACTCCTGGGCTACACTGCCAATTACTGAGTCATTCTCTTCAACATGAAAGGAAATGGAATGGAAAACTTAATAATCACTGAATTTTAAAATGTACCCAGTCCCTGACAAATCATTTTATTAACTATCTTTTGGCCTCCTTTTCCTACCAGAATATCCTTAAGTCATACATCCTTTGGAAGATGCACATATTAAATCTGAGTTTTGTATAAGAGCAAGAAGGGGCAAGGAACCTGATCACAAACATCGTCTCTGCCACTTACCGATCCTGCAATTTTGGACAAATTTCTTTCTCTTAAGTCTCAGTTTCTTAGTCTATAAAAATTACAAAAATGATGCCTACTCTACATTTTTGTACATAAGGTTTGTTTATACAATGTATGTATTTTTATCCTAAATATTAATAGACTTTAATCTAATAATAGTGTCTCAGTTTTTCCTTCCTTGGAAAGCAGACCTATCTTCCCCAGGAAATCCTTTGCCTTGAAACTTTTTAATTCCATTCTTCCGTTATATGGTAAATTTCTCCTTTGCTATCATTTTTGGGTCTGGTATTTAGCTAAAAAGATAACGTTTCAGACTAAGATTTTAATAGAACACTGCTTTGTGGTTAAATATTTCCATGTTAAACTAGCAAACCTGGATCTTACTCTTAAGAGTACATTTAATCTTAATATTCTTAAAAGTTGAAACTGGAAAATCTAGGCTGGTGGGAAGCCAGTAAGAGAGGAAGTTTGGGTTTAAAAGCATATAGGGTAACTTTAAATTTCTTAAAATTTCCTCTGCATAGGTGACTAACTGTAGGGTGGGCTCGTAGTAACCTTGTCACTGGGGCCAAAACCAACAAGATTCATTTCAGCAGAATAAAGTCATACGTTTAGGGTCAAAACATCAATTTTACAAATAGAGTATAGTGCTTGTTTGGGCAATACTCACCTGAAAAAGATGTAACAGTATTATTTGACTACAAGAAGGATTATTTGAAAAGCCAACACAAAATTCGGTCAGTCACATTTACATGTCTTTGAAGCCAACATCATGAGACAATCTAAATTGACTCTATTGTGATGACTGGACATATCTAGAGTAAGGGTAGAATTCAGGATGCCTTGTTTTAATTGCCAAAACAAGACAATAAAAAATCTAAAAATCTTTATCAAATGAGACCTGCCTCATGCAAACAGGGATTCCTACCCTAGGGGATAGACGGTTAAAGGAATATGCAAATAATGAAGTGGCTCTTAGAAATAATAGAAAAATAGTGTTGTTGTCCATGATTCCAAAAGACATAAGTTCACTTGTTAGAAACTGTAGACATACTCATTTTTTTGCATATAAACTTTCTACTATGTACAGCTATACAAACTGGAACAGTCGATTTCATGAATTACTTACTTCTGCAACTTCAAGGTTTAGTATTGTTCTTGACACATGGTATTGAAAAGAAGGAAAGAAGGGAGCAAGGGAAGAAGAAAGGAAGGGGAGAAGGGAGAGAGGGAAGGAGGAAGAAGGCCGTTCTCTTGGCTGGCAGCTGGACCCAGTCCTTTCTACTATAAATTTATCAGGATTTCTCATCAAAACCACATTATCTGGACTTTTTTATAGAAAGTTTCTTCAATCACTACCTAGTCCACATATGTTTCAAGCAGAATTGTTTCACAATGAAATTCCACCTAGAATTTAACCTATGTCTGAAGCATTAGGACACTACAAAATTGTTCATTTAACTAACTGGGAAAAGAAGCTTGAGATTTTTCTTGCATGTTATATTTCATATTTATTTGTAATAATAAATTAGACATTGTGTAGTGTCAGTTTCTGCTAGCAAAAAAAAAGTATACACACTATTTTCCTGTAAAATGCAGCCAAAATAAGAAAAGATGGAGGCAAGAGACATGTTTTTGATATAAACACATTTTCTTAAAATTTAATTCCACTTAGTTTCCAGTATTCAACATAAATTAAATAAGACGCTGAATTTATTTGCACTTTGAACGCTCATATAATGTGCCTCTGAGTCTAACCAGAAGTTCCCATTACATTCAAAAGGGCTTCCTGGTATTAACCTATTTTGAAAATTTCAACAGATTCAAAACATAAAACTAACATTCTATAACAGTCTCTTAATTTAACTTAGAAGTCAACATACCTTATTATCCATTATCCCTTTTTGATTGACCTGATTGCTTGGTTGGTTGGTTGATTTCTGTTTGCTGTACCTAGCTATCAATCTCAAACAACCTGAAAGCTGGAGTCGAGAAATCTGTCTTTGAGTCCCAGATCCACCAACTTTTAAAGGTGTGAACTTGGACAAGTCACACAGCTCCTATGAGTCTGTTTTCCCATACCTGAAATGGGATAAAATTTCTACCTCTGCCTACTTATTATTATTATTAGCTTATTATAAAATTACCTGAGATATCCTACATTAACATGCTTAGTGACCTGTAAATATTTCCAAATAAGTGTAAGGCATCCATTATCCTCACACAACATTATGAGCAAACAAAAATATGCTTTTTCCATTTTTTAAGGAGCAATCTGATATTGGGTTCCTTCCCAAACTCATGAGGACTCTAAAGAGGCAATCATTTCCTGACTGCTGACTGTCCAGGGCCATCACGGAGTGATGGCAGTGGTACCAGTCTCTATCCTTTTGTCGAGTAACTAAAGCAGTGTCATTTATAAATCGAAGCAATCCCCAGTTTGCAATAATATAGTTCATTATCAATGTTTTCTGTATTTTAACCAGTATTTATCGTTTGAAGTACAGTGTGTTTATATTGTTCCTACGTGTGCTTCATACGCCCTGGAAATCTGAGAAAATCCTGAACTACAAGATCACTTTTATGATACTATGCATTATAAAATTATGGTTGAAGCAATGGCGTGGGGGTCACGCCACTCTGAATTCTCATCACACTAGTCATCTGCAGTAAGTTGAATAATGACTTCCTAAAAAAATGTTCACATCCTAATCCCCAGATCCTGTAAATGTGGTACACACAAATTAAATTTTGCAGATGGGATAGCATTAAGAATTTTGAGATAGGGAGATTATCCTGGATTATCCAGGTGGGCCCAAGATAATCATCAGGGTCCTTATAAGAGGGAGACAGGGGAGTCACAGGTGTGAAGGAGATGATGGGAGAAGTGGAGGTCAGGGCAATATCGGGGCAAGGACCGTGGACAGCCTCTAGAAGCTGGAAAAGGCAAAGGAACAGAGTCTTCCCTAGAGCCTCTGGAAGGGACATGCTCAGTCCTGCTGACCCCTTGGTGTTAGCCCACTGAATTTAATTTTGGACTTCTGACCTCCAGAACTATAAGAACATAAGTTTGTGTTGTTTTTAAACTACTACGTTTGTGGCAACTCATTATAGCAGGAACAAGAAAACTGATAGACTAGCTTTAGAAAAGTGCTTATATCTTTAAAATAAAATCATTGTTTTAGATGCGTTCAAAGGTCCCTTTCATTTCTGACACCCTGTAGACAGACACCATCTCACACTTGAGGAAACCCAGTTTTTCTTATAGCAGTTTAGACAGCAGTTAATTAGTGCTATGCCACTTCTAGAAGTGGGTTTATCTATTTCTTCACATTGCTTGTATTTTGCTTTTAGTCTCGATTGTATTTATTTGTGGAAGAAAATTATATTTTATTCAGAACAAGATAAGGATGGAAATAAATGAATAAATGCAATGACTCAAGTAGTGGCTTCCTAGTCAGAAACTTGGCCTCTGGTCCTAGGCCTCTCGTCCCTCTCTCTCTCAATATCTCTCTCTTCTCCCTCTCCTTCTCTTCTCTATTAATTTAATAGGGCTGTCACATCAAATTACCACAAACTGAGTACATTCAAAAATAAAAATTTATTTTCTCACCATTTGGGATGGCAAAAGTCCAAAATCAAGGTGTCAGCAATATTAATTCCTTCTGGAAACTTGGAAGGAGAATATGCTCCATGCTTCTTCACAGCCTCTGGGGGTTGCCAGCAATCCTTTGCAATCCTTGGCTTGTTGATGTATCATTGCAGTCTCTGCTTCTGTTGTCACGTGGCCTTTCCCCCTGTTTGTTTCCCTGTATCTCTGTTTTCTCTTCTTATAAAGACATCAGTTATTTGAATTAGGGCCCACCTAAATGCGCTGTGACCTCTGTATTACTCAGCATTTTCCAGAGAAACAGAACCAATAGGATGCATGTAAATGCAGAAAGAGATTTATTATTAGGAATTGGCTGATATGATTATAGAGGCTGATAAGTTCCAAGATCTACAGTTGATAAGTTGGAGACTCAGGAAAGCTGATGCTGTATGTAGCTCTAAATCCAAACACCGGCATGCTGTAGATCCAGGTAAAGCCAATATCTTGGTTCAAGTCTGAGACAAGAAAAAAAAAATAGTGCCCCACTAGTCAGGTATCAGAAATCCCCCCCTTATTCAGGGAAGGGCCAGCCTTTTTTGTTATATTCAGGCATTCAACAGATTGGATGAGGCCCACCTTTATTAGGAAGTTTGATCTGCTTTACTCAATCAATTTAAATGTTACACTCAGACAAAAACACCTTCATAGAAACATCAGACTGCTATCTGAGCAAATATCTGGGCACCCCCTGGTCCAGTGAAGTTGACACCTAAAATTAACCATCACAACCATCTTAACCATCTTAATTAATTGGTTAATCATCTTAACAAATTATGTCCACAAAGACCTTATTTCCAAGTAAGATCACATTCCGAGGTTCCAGGTAGACATGAGTTTTGGGAGCACACGATTCACCCACTGCACTCTCCATGTCTCAGTCTATGAAGTAAGGACCTGAATCCTAAGCAGTTCTTCTCATGCTGCAGTTCCATTGGAGAATTTTTCTAGAGGCAAGAGACAGGTTATCTACAGCAAGGAGTGCTGATAAGATTAGGAAACGCTGCTTTGAACAAAATTGAGAAGGTTTCTTTAGCACTAATGCTTGCTGAGGATTTATTTCAGGAGGGAGCACTGTGGGTCTTCCAGGGAAGAGACCCAGCTATGCTTTTCTATGGCATATTGATCACATATTTTGGTCAGATTTTCTTCTGATTTTCTTGGCTTACCTGTGAACACCTCCCTACCCAGAGTTCCTAGAACTCAGTCTCAGAAACACTGGACAATGATCTCCAAGGAGTAACCATTTTCTAGTACTCCGGTTTTATCAATCATCAGTTCAGCTTTCTTTTAAAGAATAAATTCTTCTTGGGTTTCCAGTGTTGGTTTAATTTATGTTGATTATATTGTTACTTAAATATGAATAAACATAAAACTACCTACAAATCCTTATACTTCTGACTCTTAGCAAACTATAAAGCCCAAATGAGCGTGCAAACTAATTTCAAAGAAAACCAAGAAAAACTAAAATTAACAGCGTTAATTTAAATGTAATTATTTTGCGGCAATTTCATCTCACAACGCATATGTGGTATGTTCTGTCCTGGGGTAGCTCAACAAATCTTGCACAGTGTTGCACATGTAATTTGATTATCTCACCACTTTTCTTCTACTCAAATTCCGGGAATACTTTATTTGCACAGCTCCAAGTTATGCCTCCTTATGTCAGGAACACACCATTTATACATTTCTTATGTCTCTATTATTTTCTTATTACTGGTAAGCATTAGATGGTCCTCCTTTACATCAATGCAGTAATAAATGGACAAAACAAAGACAAATGTGGGTAGGTTATTAAGTAGTCCTCCGAAAGATCCAGAGTGTTTGTCTCTTTGTTAGATAATTATTATCATTGAACTAATATAGAAAAATATATATGTATCTAAAGTAAATACATACAATAAAGAACCCACAGACCCCAGAGACTACAGATCTCTTTAATTACTTGGAATAAAGATATTCCCAGCTTTTTCTCAATAACCTAAAACTTCAGCAGAGATCCACTCTGCTATTTCATTCTCATTCTAGGGATCAAGGAGTTAAAAATATGTAGGAAGGTGATGCTCAGTCATAGATCTTAACTACTTGTCTCCATTCAGAAGATCATGGGCCGTGAACTTTCCCTTTTTATAACTATGTGGAAATTTGTGTACTTAAAGTATCATGATGTGACTGCTGCAAATTCACAGTTTAACTTTCAGAAAAAAAGCAATAAAGTCTAATGATCTCCCCAAAATGACTCCCTGAGGTTGCCTTCACCATAAACAAATTTCATTAATTCAAACTAACTGGGCTATGAAGAGACCAGTATGAATCAGAGAAGTCTGAATTATATTTTCTTTTTACCACATAGTAAGCATAACAACTCAAACTAACATAACAAAGAGTTAAAGAGGCAAAAGGTCCTTAATGGGCTGCTTTAATGAACAGGTAAAAACAGTTTAAAATTAGCACAATGATTGTTTTCTTGCAAATTGACTCTCTACTATTCTATTAAGCATTTTAATTCTTCACAATCTTGCTTACCACAATAATTTGCTTAGAAAACCCTCTTCCATAGCTAGAGTAGTAGCAACATTTAGCTTAGGCTGGTCCAAATGAGCCACAAGTTTCAAATTAGTAGAATCTGATTTAATTAGGTTTTACTAATAGCAAGTCAGGAAAATGCATTAACTCCCTTAGCCCATCCAGGGTTCTCTTTGTGTGCTGACATTAATTGCTGCCATTTACTTCATTGCCTGTTCCTTCCCTCCTGTCTTCTTATTGACAACAGTATGGAGAACTTTTTTTTTTTTAATTTTCCTTTTTTCATTTTATTTTTTATACAATTTTTATGTTTTCCATTATATTTGACTTATGGTGCTCTGTCAATTTCTACTGTACAGTAAAGTGTACATATATACATATATGTATATACGTATGAATATATATATATACACACACCTATATATATACATATATGTATATACGTGTATATATATATACACACACATCTATATCTATATATATACACACACACACATATATATATGTGTGTGTGTATATATATATATATATATATATATACTCTTTTTCTCACACTATCCTCTATCATGTTCCATCACAAGTGACTAGGTATACTTCCCTGTGCTATACAGTAGGATCTCATTGCTTATCCACTCCAAATGCAGCAGTTTGCATCTATTATTCCCAAGCTCCCAGAACTTTTTGAAAAACCTCACTAGCATTCTCAGCCCAGCAGATGGTACATGAATGGTGATTTAACTGTCAATCTGTATGATGAGATTAGAGGTCACCAAAAGGCTACTCTGACCAAAATCATTACAATTTCTTTGTACATACCTGCAGCAAGTTCTGAAGGAACCATCAAATAGACGAACCCATAATTAAAATTACTTCTTGACAATTTTTATAGATTTGCACACTTTTGACAGCATCATAGTACCACTTTTCCTCTCATCTGGCTATTAATTACACAGTAAATGTACCTTACAACATGGCATTTATTATAGTTTATATTAAATTTCATAAAGTAGGCTTTGTCTTTGCAACTAGAGATAACTTTTAGGACAGAGTATACTTTTCTCATATTTTTGTTTAACTCCCACCTTCACCCCAAACCCCTGGCACAATGCTATGCAAATAATAATAAATACTAAATCCATTGATAAATAAGCAATAACCCTTAAAAAAAATTAAAACTTAAGTAAGTGAAACTACCTGAATTGTTTATTATCAGTTTTTGTCACCTAATAGACAGGGGGTTTTAAGGGGCTTGGACATAGGACAGGGAATTTTTTTGTTTTCCTTTTAGTATCATGGGTATTTTGATAAGGATTGCAATGAATCCATAGATTGTTTTGGATAATGTACATTTTAGCAATATTAATTTTTCCAACCCTTAACCACATGATATCTTTCCATTTCTTCATATCATATTCATTTTCCTTCATCAATGTTTTATAGTTTTCAGAGTAAAGCTCTTTCACTTCCTTGATTAAAATTTATTCCTAGGTATTTTTGATGTGATTTTAAATGGGATTTTTAAAAATTTCTCTTTCTGCTAGTCTATTTTTAGTGTATACAAGACAACAGACTTCTTTATATTAATCTAGTATTCTTCAAATTTACTGAATTCTTTTATTAGTTCTAATAGCTTTCTGGTGGAGACCCTAGGGGTTTCTATATGTAGTATTATGTCATCTGCAAATAGTAATATTTTTTCATCTTCACTTCCAATTTGGGTGCCTTTTATTTCTTTTTCTTGTCTTGCTGTAGCTAAGACTTTCAGTACTACGGGGTTTTTTAGGTTTTATTGATGTATACTTAATTTACAAATCTGTGATGATTTCTGCTGTACACAAATGACCCAGTTAGTCATACATACATACATACATACATACATACATACATATCCATTCTCTCTTATTCTTTTCCTACATGGAAGATCACCAGAATACTGGGTAGTGTACTCTGTGCTATACAGCAGGTCCTGTTTGGCCAATCATTCCATATAACTCAGTGTGCATATGCCAATCCCAAACCTCCAGTCCATCCCTCCCACTCCCCACACCTACTCCCTTTGATAACCATAATTTTTTCAAAATCTGTCTCTGCTTCTATTCTGCACATAAGTCCACTTGTATCCTGTTTCTTTTTAGATTCCACAAATAGGTGATATCATATGAAGTTTGTCTTTCACTGTCTAACTTCTCTTAGTATGACAGTTTCTAGGTTCATCTGTGTTGCTGCAAATGGCTGAGTAATACTCCACTGTATGTAGGTATCACATGCTCTTTATCCACTCCTCGGTTGATGGATATTTAGGTTGTTTCCATGTCTTGGCTATTGTAAATAGTGCTGCAGTGAAAACTGGGGTGCAATTATCTTTTTGAATTACTGTTTTCTCTGGATAGATGCCCAGGAGCAGTATTTCTGGATCATATGATAGTTCTATTTTTAATTTTTTGAGGAAGCTCCATACTGTTTCCCACAGTGGTTGCACCAACGTGCATTCCCAACAACAGTATAAGAGGATTCCCTTTTCTTCACACCCTCTCCAGCATTATTTGTAGACTTTTTAATGATGGCCATTCTGCTTGGTGTAAAGCAGTACCTCATAGAAGTTTTGATTTGCATTTTTCTAATAATTAGTGATGTTGAGCATCTTTTCAATTTTTTTCTTTATTGGTCATCCATATGTCTTCTTTGCAGAAATGGCTATTTAGATCTTCTGCCCATTTTTTTAATTGGGTTGTTTGCTTTTTTGATATTGAGCATGAATGAAGTGTTGGTATATTTTGGAGATTAATCCCTTGTCAGTTGCTTCATTTGTAAATATTTTCTTCCATTCTGTGGGGTGTCTTTCTGTTTTTTACTTTTTATATATTTCTTTTGCTTTGCAAAAACATTTGTTTGATTACTTCCCATATGTTTACATTTGTTTTTATTGTCATTACTCTAGGAGGTGGATATGAGAAGAAAATGCTGCAGTTTTTGTCAGAGAGTATTCCGCCTGTGTTTTCCTCAAAGACTTTTAAGTATCTGGTCTTACATTTAGGTCTTTAAAACACTTTTAGTTTATTTTTGTGTATGATGTTAGAAAATACTCTAATCTCATTCTTTTCATGTAGCTGTCCAGTTTTCCCAGCACCATTTATTGAAAAGACTCTCCTTTCTCCATTGCATATTTTTGTCTCCTTTGTCATGGATTAATTGACCATAGGTGCTTGGGTATATTTGAGGGATTTCTATCCTGTTCCATTGATCTATATTTCTGCTTTTGTGCCAGTACCATGCTATTTTAGCAATTGTAGCTTTGTAATATAGTCTGAAGTCAGGAAGACTGATTCATCCAGCTCCATTTTTCTTTCTTAGAATTCCTTTGGCTATTTGGGATACTTTATGTTTCCAAATAAATTTTGAAATATTTTCTTCTGGTCCTGTGAAAAATGCCATTGGTAATTTGATAAGGACTGCATTGAATCTGTACATTGCCTTGGGTAGTATAGTCATTTTGACAATATTAATTCTTTGAAAACAAGAGCATGGTATATCTTTCCATCTGTTTGTGTCATCTTTGATTTCTTTCATCAGTGTCATAGTCTTCAGAGTATAGGTCCTTTGTCTCTTTAGGTAGATGTATTCTTTTTTATTACTTAATGAATTTTATTACATTTATAGTGTACAACAATCATCACAACCAAATTTTTATAGCTTTTCCATCCCAAACCCTGAGTGCATCCCCTCACCCCAAAACTTTCTCATTTGGAAGTCATAAGTGTTTCAAGTCTGTGAGTCAGGATCTATTCTGCAAAGATGTTCATTGTGTCCTTTTTTTTTAGATTCCACAAGTAAGTGACAGCATTTGATATTGGTGTCTCATTGTCTGACTGACTTCACTTAGTATGATAATTTCTAAGTCCATCCATATTGCTAGAAATGGTATTTCTTTACTTTTAATGGCTGAGTAATATTCCTTTATGTATATGTACCACATCTTCTTTATCCAATCCTCAAAGGACATTTAAGTTGTTTCTATGTCTTGGCTCTTGTATAGAGTGATGCAATGAGCACTGGAGTACATGTGTCTTTTCATGTCATGGTTTTCTCAGGATAGATGCCCAGAAATGGGAGTGCTGGATCAAATGGTAATTCTATTTTTAGTTTTCTGGAGAATCTCCATACTGTTTTCCACAGCGATTGCATCAATTTACAATCCCACCAAGAGTGTAATAGGGTTCTTTTCCTCCACACCCTCTCCAGCACTTATTGTTTGTGGACTTTTTAATGATGGCCATTCTGGCTGGCAAAAGGTGGTACCTCATAGTGGTTTTGACTTGCATTCCTCTAATAATGTGTGATGTTGAACATCTTTTAATGTGTTTTTTGGCCATCTGCATGTCTTCTTTGGAGAACAGTCTGTTTAGATCTTCTGCCCGTTTTTTGATGGGGTTGTTTGGTTTTTTGTATTGAGCTGTAGGAGATGTTTGTAAATTTTGGAGATTAATCCCTTGTCAGTCGATTCATTTGCAAATATTTTCTCCCATTCTGGTTGTCTTTTCATTTTGTTTAGGGTTTCCTTTGCTGTGCAGAAACTTTGGAGTTTAATTAAGTCCCATTTGTTTATGTTTCTTTTTATTGTCATTATTTTAACAGGTGGATCTGAGAAGATGTTGCTGTCGTTTATATTGGAGAATGTTTGGCCTATGTTTTCCTGTAAGAGTTTTATGCTATGTGGTCTTATATCTAGTTATTTGATCAATTTTGAGTTTATTTTTGTGTATGGTGTTAGGAAGTGTTCAATTTCATTTTTTTTACATGTGGCTGTCCAGTTTTCCCAGCACCACTTATTGAACAGGCCATCTTTTTACCACTGGATATTCTTGCCTTCTTTGTCATAGTTGACTGTAGGTGCATGGGTTTAATTCTAGGCTATCTGTCCTGTTCCACTGATCTATATTTCTGTCTTTGAGCCAGTACCATATGGTTTTGATGACTGCAGCCTTGTAGTACTGCCTGAAATCAGGGAGCCTGATTCCTCCACCTCATTTTTCTTTTTCAGGATGTCTTTTGTGCATCCAAAATTTAAAATATTTTGTTCTAGTTCTGTGAAGAATGTCCTTGGTAATTTGATAGGGATTGCATTGAATCTGTAGATTGCCTTGGGTAGTATAGTCATTTTGATAATACTGACTCTTCCAAACCAAGAGTACGGTATGTCTTTCCATCTGTTCATGTCATCCTTGATGTCTTTCATCAGTGTTTTATAGTTTTCAGAGTACAGGTCTTTTGTTTCTTTAGATAGGTTTATTCCTAAGTATTTTACTCTTTTTTTTTTGACTTTTTGCCTTTTTTATCTAGAGCCACACCCACGGCATATGGAGGTTCCCAGGCTAGGGGTCTAACAGGAGCTGTAGCCACCGGCCTTTACCACAGCCACAGCAACGCGGGATCTGAGCCATGTCTGCAACCTACACCACAGCTCACGGCAACGCCAGATCCTTAACTGACTGAGCAAGGCCAAGGATCAACCCACAACCTTGTGGTTCCTAGTCGGATTCGTTAACCACTGAGCCATGAAGGGAAATCCCTAAGTATTTTATTCTTTTTGATGCCATGTTAAACAGGATTGCTTCCCTAATTTCTCTTTCTGATTTTTTGTTGTTAGTATATAGAAATGCAGTTGATTTCTGTATGCTGTGACTCTGCCAAATTCAGTGATGAGCTCTAACACTTTTCTGGTAGAGTCTTTAGGATTCTCCAGTTATAGTATCATATCATTTGCAAATAGTGACAGTTTTACTTCTTTCTTTCCAAATTGGATTTCTTTTACTTCCCTGATTGCCATGGCTAGGACTTCCAAAACTATGTTGAATAGTGGTGGTAAGAGTGTGCGTCCTTGTCTTGTTCCTGATCTCAGAGGGAATTCTTTCAGCTTCTCACCATTGAGAATGATGTTAGCTCTGGGTTTGTCATAGATGGTCTTTATTATGTTGAGGGAGGTTCCCCGTTCTGAAGGGTTTTTATCAGAAATGGTGTTGGATTTTGTCAAAGGCTTTTTCTACATCTGTGGAGAGGATCATATGGTTTTTATTCTTCAGTTTGTTAATGTGGTGTATCACACTGGTTGATTTGCTGATATTGAAGAATCCTTGCATACCAGGGATAAATCCTACTTGATCATGATGTGCAATCCTTTTAATGTATCATTGAAATGTGATTTTCTAATATTTTGTCAAGTATTTTTGCATTTATGTTCATCAGTGAAATTGGCCTATAATTTTCTTTTTTTGTCATATCTTTGTCTGGTTTTGGTACCAGGGTGATGGTCGCCTCATAGAATCAGTTTGGGAGTGTCCCTTCCTCTTCAATTTTTTGTAATAGTTTCAGAAGAATGGGTGTTAGCTCTTCTCTAAATGTTTGATAGAATTCACCTGTGAAGCCATTTGGTCCTGGACTTCTGTTTATTGGAAGTTTTTTAATCACAGATTCAATTTCAGAACTTACAACTGGTCCGTTCATCTTTTCTATTTCATCTTGGTTTAATCTTGGAAGACTGTACTTTTCTAAGAATGCGTCCATTTCTTCTAGGTTTTTCATTTCATTGCCATATGTTTGCGTATGGAAATCTCTTATGATCCTTTGTATTTCTGTGATGTCACTGCTACTTCTCCTTTTTCATTCCTAATTTTATTGATTTGTGTCTTCTCTCTTTTTTTCTTGATAGTCTGGCTAAGGGTTTATTAATTTTGTTGATCTTTTCAAAGAACCGGCTTTTAGTTTCATTGATCTTTTTTATGGTTTTCTTTGTTTTTATTTTGTTGATTTCTGCTCTGATCTTTATGATTTCTTTTCTTCTGCTAACTTTAGGTCTTGTCAGTTCTTCCCTCTCTAGCTGCTTTAGATGTAAAGTTAGGTTGATAATTTGAGCTTTTTCTTGTTTCCTTAGGTAGGCTTGTTTTGCTATAAACTTCCCTCTTAGAACCGCCTATGCTGCATTATAGATTTTGGAGTGTCATATATTTGTTGTTATTTGCTTCTAGGTATTTTTTAATTTCCGCTTTGATTTCTTCAGTGATCTATTGGTTGTTTAGTAGGATGTTGTTTAGTTTCCATGTGTTTGTGTTTTTCAGTTTTTTCTTGTTGTTGATTTCCAATCATATAGCATTGTGGTCAGAAAAGATATTTGATATGATTTCAATTTTCTTAGTTACCAAGGCTTGATTTGTACCCCAGGATGTGATCAATCTTAGAGAATGATCTGTGTGCACTTGAGAAGAACATGTATTCTGTTGCCTTTGGATGGAATGTCCTATAAATATCTATTAAGTCCATCTCATCTAATGCTTCATTCAGGCCTTCTGTTTCCTTATTGATTTTATGTCTGGATGACCTGTCCATTGCTGTAAGTAGGGTGTTAAAGTCCCCCACTATGATTGTGTTATTGTTGATTTCTCCTTTTAAGGATTTTAGCAATTGCTTTATATTTTGTGGTGATCCTCTGTTGGGTGCATAGATATTTAAAATTGTTATATCTTCTTCTTGGATTGATCCTTTGATCATTATGTAATGTCCTTCCTTGTCTCTTAAAATATTCTTCATTTTAAGGTCCAATTTCCTGATAGGAGTATTGCTACTCCAGCTTTCTTTTGATTCCCATTTGCATGGAATATTTTCTTCCATCCATACATTCAATTTGTATGTTTCCTTAGAAGAGAAGTGGGTCTCTTGAAGACAGCATATATATGGGTCTTGTTTTTGTATCCATTCAGCCAGTCTGTGTCTTTTGGCTGGGGCATTTAGCCTGTTAATATTTAAGGTAATTATTGATATGTATGTTCTTATTGTCATTTAATTAACTGTTTTGGATTTTGTTTTTATTGCTCTTTCTTCTTCCCTTCTTTTCTTGTTCTCTCCTGTTATGGTTTGATGACTATCTTTCGTGTTGTATTTGAGTTGATTTTTCTTATTTGTTCATGTATGAATTGTAGATTTTTGGTTTGCAGTTACCCTGAAGTTTTGATATAGGAGTCTGTATATAAACGAGACTGTTGTAGGTGGTTGGTTTCTTAATTGCAAGTGCATCTCCAGTGTGCTGCATTTGTACCCACCTCTTCTCACAATTTCTGATTTTGGTAGCATAATTGTGCATGGATGATTTCATATCTTTACTGTATATATGCCTGTACTGGTGAGTCTTATCATTTGTGGTATTTTTGTTTCTGGTTGTGGCCTTTTCTTTTCTGCCTAGAGAAGCTTCTTTAGTATTTGTTGTAAAGTTGACCTAGTGTTGCTGAATTCTCTTAGCTTTTGTTTATCTTGTAAAGCTTTTGATTTCTCCTTGAAATCTGAATGAGACCTGTGCTGGGTAAAGTAATCTTATTGGAGTTTTTTTCCTTTCATCACATTAAGTATATCATGCCACTCCCTTTTGGCCTGCAGAGTTTCTGCTGAAAAATCTGCCAATAACCTTATCAGGGTTCCCTTATATGTTATTTGTTTCCTTTCCCTAGCTGTTTTCAATATTTTCTCTTTGTCTTTAATTTTGGTCATTTTGATTAATATGTGTTCTGGGGTGTTCCTCCTTGTGTTTATTTTATATGATACTCATTGCACTTCCTGGATTTGAGTAAGTGGTTCCTTTCCCATGTTAGGGAAGTTTTTTGCTATTATCTCTTTGAATATACTTTCTGTCCCTTTCTCTCTCTCTTCTTCTGGTACTCCTAAAATATGGATGTTGGTGTGTTTAACTTTATCCCAGAGTTCTCTGAGACTCTCTTAATTTCTTTTCAAACTTTTATCTCTTTTATGTTCCGCATCAGTGATTTCCACTACTCTGTCATCCACCTCGCTTATTCATTCTTCTGTCTCCTGTATTCTGCTATTGACTGCTTCCAATGAATTTTTTATTTCAGTTATTGTATTCTGCGTCTCCTTTTGCTTTATTTTTATATTTTGTATTTCTTTGCTAAGTGTTTCCTGTAAATTATCAATCTTTGCCTCCAGTTTATTTCCAATGTCTTCCATCATCCTCAGCTCAATTGTCTAAAGTCTTTTTCCTGGAGGCTGATAATCTCCTGATCACTTAGCCATTTTTTCTTGGGTTTTTTCTTTCTTCCTTATCTGAGTTATGGGTCTCTGTCTTTTCATTTTTATAGGATTTTGGTGTGGTGACCTTTTTGCAGTCAATAGAGTTGTAGCCTCTCTTACTTATGGTGTCTGCTTCCCTTGTGGTGAAAGTTGTTATGGGGGGTTTGTTGTAGGATTCCTGATGGGAGTGACTGGTGTCTGCCCACTGGTGGGTGGGGCTGTTTCCTATCCCTTTGGTGGGTGGGGCTTTGTCTCTGGGTGAGATTAGGGAAGTCTCTGTGCCTGAGGGTTCTTTAGGTGGCCTGTTTACTGATGGGTGGGTCTGTGATCCCACCTGGATTATTGTTTGGGGTTTCTCAGTGTGATAGGTGGGGGCCAGATTTTCCCAAAATGGCCACATCCAGAGAAACACAGGCTGATGAATATTCCCAAAAGCTTTGCCTCCAATGCCCTTCCCCCACAACAGGCCACCATCACCCCCTGTTTTCCCAGGAGATTCTCCAAGAACTGCAGTTAGATTTGACCCAGAGTCCTACGGAGACTTTTCTTTGCCCTGGGACCCAGTGCATGTGAAATACTGTGTGAGCCTTTCAAGAATGGGGTCCCCATTTCTCCCAGTCCCATTGAGCTCCTGCATTCAAGTCCCACTGGCCATTGATGCCATACGCTCCAGGGGCTCTTCCTCCCTGTGCCAGATCCCCAGGCATGGGTACCTGATGTGGGGCTCATAATTCTCACACCTGTAGATGAGTCTCTGGGATATAGTACTTTCTAGTGTGTGGAGCTTTCCACCATGGATGTATGGGGTTGCTTATATCATGTAATCGCCCCTCCTACCTCTTGATGTGGCCTCCTCTTTGTCTTCTGGAGTAGGATATCTTTTTGAAAGTTTCCAGTCCATTTGATTGAAGGTTGCTCAGCATTTGGTTGTGATTTTGTTGTTTTTATGAGAGAAGTTTAGCTCCAGCCCTTCTATTCTGCCATCTTCATCCCATCTAGGCAGGTTTGTTCTTAGGTATTTTATACTTTTTGATGCAATGGTAAATGGGATGGTTTCATTAATTTCTCTTTCTGATCTTTCATGGTTAGTATAAAGAAATGCAGTAAATTTCTGTGTATTGATTTTGTACCCTGCAACTTTACCAAATTCATTGAGGAACTCTAAGTTTTCTGGGAGGATCTTTAGGATTTTCCAGATAGAGTATCATGTCATCTTATTTTCCAATTAACATTCCTTTTATTTATTTATTTTTCTCTGATTGACATGGCTAGGACTTTTGAAATTATGTTGAATAGAATTGGGGAGAGTACACATCCTTGTGTTGTTCCTGAACTTGGAATAGTTTTTGGCTGTTTTTGTCTTTTTAGGGCTGCACTTGTGGCATATGGCGGTTCCCAGGCTAGGGGTCTAAATGGAGCTGTTGCTGCTGGCCTAAGCCAGAGCCACAGCAATGCCAGATCTGAGTCATATCTGTGACCTACACCACAGCTCACAGTATGCTGCATCCTTAACCCAATGAGTGAGGCAAGGGATCAAACATGCGACCTCATGGTTCCTAGTCAGATTCATTTCCACTTCACCATGGGAATTCTTTTAGATTTTCAACATTGAGAACGATATTAGCTATGTGTTTGTCATATATGGCTTTTATTATGCTGAGGTAGGTTCCTTCTATGCCCATTTTCTGGAGGGTTTTTATCAGAAATGGATTTTGTCAGAAGCTTTTTTCTGTATCTGTTGAGAGGATTATATGGTTTTTATTTTTCAGTTTGTTAATGCGGTGTATCACACTGATTGAGTTGAGGATATTGAAAAATTCTTCCATCCCTAGGATAAATCCTACTTGGTCCTGGTTATGATCCTTTTAATGTATTGCTGGATTTGGTTCACTAGTATTTGGTTGAGGAATTTTTAATCTTTTTATCAGTGATATTGGCCTATAATTTTCTTATTTTTTTAATCTTTGGTTTGGCTATCAGGGTGATGGTGACCTCACAGAATGGGTTTAGGAGTGTTCCTTCCTCTGCAGTTTTTGGGTATGGTTTCAGAAAGATAGGTGCTAACTCTTCTCTAAATTTTGGATAGAATCCACCTGTGAAGCCATCTTATCCTGGACTTGTGTTATTTGAACGTTTTTAAATCACAGTTTCAATTGCATCACTTGTGATTGGTCTATTCATCTTTTCTCTTTATTCCTGGCTTAGTCTTGGAAGATTGTACCATTCTAAGAATTTGTCCATTTCTTCTAATTTGTCCATTTTATTGGCATATAGTTGCTTGTAGTAATCAATGATCCTTTCTATTTCTGTGATGTCCATTGTAACTTCTCCTTTTTCATTTCTAATTTTATTGATTTGAATCCTGTCTCTCTTATTCTTGATCAGTCTGGC
Source organism: Catagonus wagneri (assembly GCA_004024745.2). Classification (NCBI taxonomy): domain Eukaryota; kingdom Metazoa; phylum Chordata; class Mammalia; order Artiodactyla; family Tayassuidae; genus Catagonus; species Catagonus wagneri. Next base: position 2,242,705 of record PVHT020000286.1, on the reverse strand, counting down.
TAAGTATTTATCAATTTTGTTGATCTTTACAAGGAACCAGCTTTTAGTTTCATTGATCTTTTCTATTGTTCCCTTCATTTCTATTTCATTGATTTCTGCTCTGATATTTATGATGTATTTACTTCTGCTAACTGTGATTTGCTGGTTCTTCTTTCTTTAGTTGCTTTAGGTAAAAATTTGGATTGTTTATTTGAGTTTTCTGTTTTCCTAAGGAGGGCTTGTTTTGCTCTAAACTTCTCTCTTAGAACTTCTTTTACTGCATCCCATAGATTTTGGATTGTTGTGTCTTTCATATCATTTGCTCCTATGTTTTTTTTTTAATTTCCTCTTTGATTTCTTCAGTGATATATCACTTGTTAGTAGCATGTGGTTTAGTTTCCACATGTTTGTGTTTTTGCTGTTTTTTTTTCTTGTTGATTTCTAGTCTTATACCATTGTGGTTGGAAAAGATGCTAGATATGATTTCAAATTATTTAACTTTACTGTGGCTTGATTTGTGGCCCAGAATGTGATCTATCCTAGAGAATGTTCCATGTGTGCTTGAGAAGAATAAGTATTCCGCTGCTTTTGGATGGAATATTCTATTAAGTCTATATGGTCTAATGAGTCATTTTAAGTCCTATGTTTCCTTCCTGATTTTCTGTCTGGATGATCTGTCCATTGCTGTAAGAAGAGTGTTAAAATCCCTGACTATTATTGTGTTATTATCAATTTCTCCTTTTAAGGCTGTTAGAAGTTGCCTTATATATTGAGGTACTCCTGTTTTGGGTGAATATATATTTACAATTGTAATACCTTCTTTTTGGATTGATCCTTTGATCATTTTTTATAGAGCATTTAATTACTTTTATTGAGTTTCTACTAGCAACGGGGGGATGGAGCACAATAAAGTCATGACAAATTGCAGTGGACATTGACAAATATTTACTCAGAAGCACCCCTAAAGACTTAGGTGATTTCATCAAGTGAAGTCATCCACACTACTAAATAATCTTTTTTTTTTACATTTTTGAAGATGTAATATGTATATTTTCTTTTTTATCCCATTACTTAATGAATTTTATTATAACTATGGGTGTACAAAAATCATCAAAACTCAATTTTATAGCATTTCCATCCCAAACCCTCAGTGCATCCCCCCCACCCCCCAGCTTGTGTTATTTTGAAAACTATAGTTTTTCCAAAGTCTATAAGTCATTATCTGTTCTGCAAAGAAATTCACTGTGTCCTTTTTTTAGTTTCTACATGAAGGGGTAGCAGTTGATGTTGGAATCTAATTGTCTGACTGACTTCACTTTGCATGATGATTTCTAGTTCTATCCATGTTGCTATAAATGTAATTCCATTCCTTTTAAAGGCTGAGTAATATTCCATTGTGGGTATGTACCAGATCTTCCCAATCCACTCCTCTGTCGATGGGTACTTAGGTTGTTTCCATGATTTGGCTATTGTATAGTGTGCTGCAATGAACATTGGAGTGCATGAATATTTTTGAGTCATGGTTTCCTCTGGATAAATGCCCAGGAGTGGAATTGCTGGATCAAATGGTAATTCTATTTTTAGTTTTCTGGAGAATCTCCATACTGTTTTCCACAGAGGTTGCCTCAATTTACAATTCCACCAACAATATAATAGGGATCCTTTTTCTCCACACCATCTCCAGCACTTATTGTTTGTAGACTTTTTAATGATGGCAATTCTGGCTGGCATAAGTTGGTACCTCATAGTGGTTTTGATTTGCATTTCTCTAATAATGAGTGATGTTGAACATCTTTTCATGTGTTTTTTTGGCCATCTTTATGTCTTATTTGGAGAACTGTGTTTAGATCTTCTGCCCATTTTTTGATGGGGTTGTTTGTCTTTTAGGTGTTGAGCTGTAGGAGGTGTTTGTAAATTTTGGAGCTTAATCCCTTGTCAGTCGATTCATTTGCAAATATTTTCTCCCATTCTGGGGGTTGTCTCTTTGTTTTGTTTAGGGTTTCCTTTGCTGTGCAGAAATTTTGAAGTTTAATTAAGTCCCATTTGTTTATGTTTCTTTTTATTGTCATTACTATAACAGGTGGATCTGAGAAGATGTTGCTGTCGTTTATATTGGAGAGTGTTTGGCCTATGTTTTCCTCTAAGACTTTTATAGTATCTTGTCTTATATCTAGATCTTTAATCCATTTTGAGTTTATTTTTATGCATGGTGTTAGGAAGTGTTCTAGTTTCATTTTTTTTTTCATGTGGCTGTCCAGTTTTCCCAGCACCACTTAATGAAGAGGGTATATTTTCTCCAATGTATATTCTTGCCTCCTTTGTCATAGATTAGTTGACTATAGGTGCATCGGTTTAATTCTGGGTTTTCTATCCTGTTCCACTGATCTATATTTCTGTCTTTGTGCCAGTACCATACTGTTTTGATGACTGTAGCTTTGTAATAGAGTCTTAAATCAGGGAGCCTGATTCCTCCACCTCCATTTTTCTTTTTCAGGATGTCTTTGGCTATTCTGGGTCTTTTGTGCTACCAAACAAACATTGAAATATTTTGTTCCAGTTTTGTGAAGAATGCCCTTGGTAATGTGATAGGGATTGCATTGAATCTGTAGATTGCCTTGGGTAGTATCATCGTTTTAATAATATTGACTCTTCCAAACCAACAGCATGGTATGTCTTTCCATCTGTCATGTCATCCTTGATGTCTTTCATCAGTGTCTTACAATTTTCAGAGTACAGGTCTTTTGTCTCTTTAGGTAGGTTTATTCCTAAGTGTTTGATTCTTTTTGATGCAATGGTAAACAGTATTGCTTCTCTAATTTCTCTTTCTGATCTTTCATTGTTAGTATATAGAAATGCAGTTGATTTCTGTGCATTAATTTTGTATCCTGCAACTTTGCCAAATTCATTGATGAACTCTAACAGTTTTCTGGTAAAGTCTTTAGGATTCTCTAGGTATAGTATTATGTCATCCGCAAAAAGTGATAGTTTTACTTCTTCCTTTCCAATTTGGATTCCTTTTGTTTATTTTTCTTCTCTGATTGCTGTGGCTAGGACTTCTGAAACTATGTTGAATAGTAGTGGTGAGAGTGGACATCCCTGTCTTGTTCCTGACCTCAGAGGGATTTCTTTCAGCTCTTCACCATTGAGAATGCTGTTAGCTCTGGTTTTGTCATAGATGGTTTGATTATGTTGAGGTAGGTTCCCCCATGCCCACTTTCTGAAGGGTTTTTATCAGAAATGGGTGTTGGATTTTGTCAAGGGCTTTCTCTGCATCTATGGAGAGGATCATATGGTTTTTATTCTTCAGTTTGTTAACGTGGTGTATCACACTGATTGATTTGTGGATATTGAAGAATACTTGCATCCCTGAGATAAATCCCTCTTGACCGTGGTTTACAATCTTTTTAATGTATTGTTCTATTTGGTTGGCTAGTAGTTTGTTGAGGATTTTTGCATCTATGTTCATCAGTGAGATTGGCCTGTAATTTTCTTTTTTTGTGGTATTTTTGTCTGGTTTTGGTATCAGGGTGTTGGTTGCATCATAAAATGGGTTTGGGAGTATCCCTTCCTCTGCGATTTCTTCTGAGAGTTTCAGAAGGATAGGTGTTAGCTCTTCTCTAAATGTTTGATAGAATTCACCTGTGAAACCACTTGGTCATGGATTTATGTTTATTGGAACTTTTTTAATCACGGTTTAGACTGCAGAATTTGTGATTGGTGTATTCATATTTCCTATTTCATCTTGGCTTCGTCTTGGAAGATTGTACTTTTCTAAGAATTTGTCCATTTCTTCTAGGTTTTCCATTTTATTGCCATATAGTTGCATATAGTAGTCTCTTATGATCCTTTGTATTTCTGTGATGTCTGTTGTTACTTCTCCTATTTCATTTCTAATTTTATTGATTTGTATCCTCTCACTTTTTTTCTTGTTAAGTCTGGCTAAGGGTTTATCAATTTTGTTGATCTTTTCAAAGAACCAGCTTTTAGTTTCATTGATCTTTTCTATGGTTTTCTTTGTTTCTATTTTGTTGATTTCTGCTCTGATCTTTATGATTTCTTTTCTTCTACTGACTTTAGGTCTTGTCAGTTCTTCCCTCTCTAGCTGCTTTAGATGTAAAGTTATGTTGTTTATTTGAGCTTTTTCTTGTTTCCTGAGGTAGGCTTGTATTGCTACAATCTTTTCTCTTAGAACTGCTTTTGCTGTATCCCAGAGGTTTTGGGGTGTCATATCTTTCCTGTCATTTGCTTCTAGGTATTTTTTAATTTCCTCTTTGACTTATTCAGTAATCCATTGGTTGTTCAGTAGCATGTTTTCTAGCCTCCAGGTGTTTGTATTTTTTCCATTTTGTTGTTGTTGTTGTTGTTGTTGATTTCCAGTCGTATAGCATTGTGGTCAGAGAAGATGCTTAAAACGATTTCAATTTTCTTAAAGTTACTGAGGCTTGATTTGTAGCCCAGGATGTGAGCAATCTCAGAGAATGTTCCATGCACACTTGAGTTGAATATGTATTCTGTTGCTTTTGGATGGAATGTACTATAAATATCTATGAATTCTATCTGATCTAATGCTTTGTTGAGGGCCTGTGTTTCCTTACTGATTTTGTGTCTGGATGATCCATCCATTGCTGTAATTGGGGTGTAAATTTCCCCACTATGATTGTGTTATTGTTGATTTCTCCTTTTAAGATTGTTAGCAGTGGCCTTATATATTTTGTGTTGATCCTATGTTAGGTGCATAGATTTTTAAAATTATTATATCTTCTTCTTGGATTGATCCTTTGATCATTATGTAGTGCCCTTCCTTGTCTCTTAAAATGTTCTTCATTTTAAAGTCTATTTTATCTGATAGGAGTATCACTACTCCGGCTTTCTTTTGATTCCCGTTTGCATGGAATATTTTCTTCCATCCTCTCACTCTCAATTTGTATGTGTCCCTAGAAGTGAAGTGGGTCTCATGAAGATGGCATATATATGGATCTTGTTTTTGTATCTGTTCAGCTAGTCTATGTCTTTTGTTTGGGACATTCAGTCCATTAACATTTAAGGTAATTACTGATATGTATGTTCTTATTGCCATTTTAATAACTGTTTTGGGTTTTTGTTGCTCTTTTTTCTTCCCTTATTTTGTTATCTCCTCTCACAAGATGGCTATCTTTAATGTTGTATTTGATTTGATTTTTCTTATTTGTTTGTGTATCAGTTGTAGATTTTTTCTTTCCAGTTACCCTGAAGTTTTGATAGAGGAGTCTATATAAAATGAGGTTGTTTTAAGTTGTTGGTTTCTTAATTGCAAGTGCATCTCCAGTGTCCTGCCTTTGTGCTCTCTTCCCACGATCTCTCATTTGCATGGGTGATTTAGTATCTTTACTGTATATATGTCTTTACTGGTGTGCCTTGTCATTTGTTGTGTTTTTGGTTTTGGTTGTGGTCTTTTCTTTTCTGATTAGAGAAGTTCCTTTAGGATTTGTTGTAAAGCTGGTTTAGTGTTGCACAAACCTCTTAGCTTTTGCTTATCTATAAAGGTTTTGATCTCTCCTTCAAATCTGTATGAGAGTCATGCTGGGTAAAGTAATCTTGGTTGGAAGATTTTCCTTTCATCACTTTAAGTATATCATGCCACTCCCCTCTGGCCTGCAGAGTTTCAGCCTAAAAATCTGCTGACAACCTTATCAGGGTTCCCTTGTATGTCATTTGTTTCTTTTCCCTAGCTGCATTCAGTATTTTCTCATTGTCTTTAATTTTGGTCATTTTGATTAATATGTGTCTCAGCATGTTCATCCTTGGGTTTCTTTTATATGTTACTCATTGTGCTTCCTGGATTTGACTGAGTGGTGCCTTTCCCACATAAGGGAAGTTTTTGGCTATTATCCCTTTGAACGTTTTTTTCTGTCCCCTTCTCTCTCTCTTCTCCCTCTGGCACCCCTATAATACGGATGTTGATGTGTTTAATATTATCCCAGAGTTCTATGAGACTCTCTTCATTTCCTTTCAATCTTTTATCTCTTTTCTCTTCCACATTAGTGAGTTCCACTAATCTGTCCTCCACCTCACTTATTCATTCTTCTGCCTCCTATATTCTGCTGTCGGTTGCTTCTAATGAAGTTTTTATTTCAGTTATTGTATTTTGCATCTCTTCTTGTTTTATTTTTACAGCTTGTATTTCTTTGCTCAGTGTTTCCTGTAAATTACCAGTCTTTGCCTCCAGTTTATTTCCAATGTCTTGCATCATCTTCAGCATCAACAATCTGAATTTTCTTTCTGGAAGGTTGATAATCCCTCATCACTGAGCTGTTTTCCTGGCGTTTTTTCTTTCTGCCTTATCTGAGTTAGTTTTCTGTCTTTTCATTTTTATAGGTGTTTGGTGTGGTGATGTTTTTTGTAGTCAATATCTTAGCTCTGGTGTTTGCCTCCCCTGTGGCTAAAGTTGGTATGGGGGGGGGCTTGCTGTAGACTTCCCAATGGGAGGGATGGGTGCCTGTCCAGTGGTAGGTGGGGTTGATTCCTATCACTCTGATGGGTGGGGCTTTGTTTCTGGATGAGATTAGAGTCTGGCTGTGTGCCTGAGGGAGTCCTTATGCAGCCTGTTTACTGATGGGTGGGGCTGTGATCCCACCTGGATTACTGTTTGGCCTAGGGCTTCTCAGAACTGATGGGAGGCACCAGATTTTCCCAAAAATGGCCACATCCAGAGAAATGCAGTCTGACAAATGTTCCCGAGAGCTTCACCTCCACTGCCCTTCCCCCACCACAAGCCAGTCACCCCTGCTTTCCCAGGAGATTTCCAAGAATTGCAGTCATGTTTGACCTGGATTCCTATGTAGACTTTGTTTTGCCCTGGGACCCAGTGCAGGTGAAAGTCTGTGTGCACCTTTCAAAAATCGGCTCTCCTTTTCCCCCAGTCCTGTGGAGCTCCTGCACACAAGCCCCAATGGTCTTCAATGCCAGATGCTCCAGGGGCCTTTCTCCCTGTGCCAGGTCCTCAGGTGTGGGGATTCGACATGGGGCTCAGAACTTTCACTCCTTTGGGTGAGTCTCTGTGGTACAGTTAGTTACTTTCCAGTCTGTGGGGCTTCCCACCTGGGGGGTATGGGGTTGCTTCTATCGTGTTATCACCCCTCCTACACCTTGATGTGGTCTCCTCTTTATCTTATGGAGTAGAATATCTTTTTGAAAGTTTCCAGTCCATTTGGTGAAGGTTACTCGACATTTGGTTGTAGTTTTGTTGTTTTGGGGAGAGAAGTTGAGCTCTAGTCCTTCTGTTCTGTCATCTTAATCCAATCTGATTCCTTAATCATTATATGATGACCTTTTTGTCTCTTGTAACATTTTTGAAGTTTGATTTTGTCTGATATGAGTATTTCTACTCCAGCTTTTTTTTTCATTTCCATGGAATATTTTCTTACATCATCTCATCTTCAGTTTGTATGTGTCCTTAGAGCTGAAGTGGGTCTCTTATAGACAGCATATGTATATATGGATCATATTTTTTTATCCATTCAGCCAGTCTATGTATTTTGGTTGGAGTATTTATTCCATTTACATTTAAGGTAAATATTGACATGTAGGTTGTTATTGTCATTTTGATAATTGATTTGGATTTGCTTTTGTTGGTCTTTTTTCTTTCCTACTTCTCTTATTCTCTTCTCTCGTGGTTTGATGATTATTTTTAGAGTTGTGCATGGACTGCATTTTGTTATTCTCATGTGTGTCTGTAGCAGGTATTTGGCTTGTGGTTACCATGTGGTTTTGATGTAGGAATCTATATAAACACAATGTTGTTTTAAGTTACTGGTCTCTTAATTGCAAATGCCTCTCCAGTATCATGCGTTTCTATCAACTTCTTCTCAGGATTGCTTGTTTTTATGTCATATTTCTGTGTGGATGATTTTTTACCTTTACTATATATTTTCCTTTACTGGTGAGCCTTCTTATTTATAATTTTCTTGCTTCTTGTTGTAGCCTTTTATTTTCCATCTAGAGATTTCCCATAATATCTGTAGTAATTTAGTGGTGCTGAATTCTCTTAGCTTTTCCTTGGCCATAAAGCTTTTGATTTCCCCTTCAAATCTGAATGAGAGCCTTGCTGAGTAGAGTATTCCTGGTTGGAGGTTTTTTCCCTTATCACTTTAAGTATATAATGCCACTCCTTTCTGGCTTGCAGGCTGTCCACTGAAAAATCAGTTGACAACATTATTGTGGTTCCCTTGTATGTTATGCTATTTGTTGCTTTTCAATATTTTCACTTATCTTTTTTAATTTTATGATTTTTATTTTTTCATTATAGTTGATTCACAGTGTCCTGTCAATTTCTACTACACAACAAAGTGAAACACATAATCCTCCATCTTGTTCCATCACAAGTGACGGGATATAGTTCCCTGGGCTATACAGTAAGATCTCATTGCTTATCCACTAAAAATGCAATAACTTGCATCTATTAACCACAAACTCCCAATCCACCCCACTCCCTCCCCATGCCCTCGGCAACCACAGGTCTGTTATCCAAGGTCATGAGGTTTTTTTTCTATGGAAAAGTTCACTTGTGCTGTGTATATTAGATTCCAGATATAAGTGATATCATACGGTATTTGTCTTTCTCTTTCTGACTTACTTCACTTAGTCTCTCATGAGTCTCTAGTTCCATCCATGTTGCTGCAAATGGCACTATTTTGTTCTTTTTTATGGCTTAGTAGTATTCCATTGTGTATATATATAACATATTCTTAACCCATTTATCTGTCAATGGTTAAGTTGTTTCCAGGTCTCAGATCTTGTGAATAATGCTGCAATGAACATAAGAGGGTGCAGATCTTTTTCAATGAAAGTTTTGTCCAGATATATGCTCAAGAGTGGGATTGCTGGGTCATATGGTAGTTCTACATTTACTTTTCTGAGGTACCTCTATACTGTTTTCCATAGTGGTTATACCAATTTACATTCCCACCAACAGTGTAGGAGGGTGTCCTTTTCTCCACACCCTCTCCAGCATTTGTTATTTGTGAATTTGTTAATTATGGCCATTCTGACAAGTGTGAAGGATCTCATAATAGCTTTGATTTTCATTTCTCTAATAATCAGTGATGTTGAGCAATTTTTCATGTGCCTGTTGGCCATCTGTGTATCTTCTTTGGAGAAATGTCTTAGCTCTTTTCCCCATTTTTTAATTGAGTTGTTTTTTGTTGTTGTTGTTGTTGAGTTGTACAACTTGTTTGTATATTTTAGAGACTATATACTTGTAAGTTGCATCATTTGAAACTCTTTTCTCCCATTCCATAGGTTGTTTTCTTGTTTTTTTTTATGCTTTACTTTGCTGTGCAAAATTTGTCAGTTTGAGTGAATTCCATTTATTTATTTTTGCTTTTATTTTTGTTGCCTTGGGAAACATTTGTAAGGTTGATGTCAGAGAATATTTTTCCTATGTTCTCTTCTAGGAATTTCATGATGTCTTTTCATACATTGAATTCCTTAAGCCATTTTGTGTTTATTTTTGGGCATGGTGTGAGGGCATGTTCCAGTTTCTTTGATTTACATGTGGCTGTCTAGTTTCCCAGCACCACTAGCTGGAAAGACTGTTTTTTTCCTGTTTTATATTCTTGCCTCCTTTGTCAAAGACTATTGACCATAGGTGTCTGGGTTTATTTCCAGGTTCTCTATTCTGTTCCATTGGTCTGTACACCTGTTTCGGTACCAATACCACACTGTCTTGATTACTGTAGCTTTATAATATTGTCTGAAGTCTGGGAGAGTTATTCCTTCTGCTTGGTTTTTGTTCCTCAGTATTGCTTTGGCAATTCCGTGTTGTTTATCATTCCATGTAAATTTTTGGATTGTTTGCCATAGTTCTGTGAAAAATGTCATGTGTGATTTGATATGAATTGGTTTGAATCTGTAGATTGCTTTGGGTAGTATGGCTATTTTTCCCATATTAATTCTTCCAACCCAGAAGTCTCTATGTCTTTAATTTTGGTCAGTTTGATTAATATGTGTCTCAGGGTGTTCTTCCTTGGGTTTGTTTTATATGGTATTCATTGTGCTTTCTGGATTTGGGTGAGTGATTCATTTCCCATGTTAGGGAAGATTGGGACTATTATCTCTGCAAATATTTTCTCTGGTCCTTTCTCTAAAATCTCCTTCTGGCACCCCTATAATGCAAATGTTGGTGAGTTTAATATTGTCCCAGTATTCCTTTAGACTCTACTAATTTCTTTTCATTCTCTTTTATTTATTCTTTTCCACATCCGTGATTTTTTCCAGTCTGTCTTCCACCTCACTTGTTTTTCTGTCTCCCGTAATCTGTTACTTGTTCCTTTTAATGAATTTTTTATTTATGCTATTGAATTTTGGATCTCTACTTGTTTAATCTTTAAAACTTCCATTTCCTTGTTCAACTTTTCTTCTGATTTATCATTCCTTGCCTCCAGTTTTTTTTTTTTCCAAGAGCTTGGATGACCTTTATTATCATTATTCTAAAATCTTTTTCATGGACCCTGCTAATCTCCAGTTCTCTAAGATGTTTTTCTGGAATTCTGTCTAGTTCCCTCATCTGACTTACATTTCCCTGCCTTTTCTTTTTGTATAGTTTTTTTTTTTT
>PVHT020000286.1:2129342-2228668 GCA_004024745.2 Catagonus wagneri | reverse complement strand
GCCTAAACCAGAGTGACAGCAATGCCAAATGTGAGCCACATCTCTGACCTACACCACAGCTCACAGCAATGCTGGATCCTTAACCCACTGAACAAGGCCAGGGATGGAACCCACAACCTCATGGTTCCTAGTTGGATTTATTTCTGCTGCACCATGTTGGGAACTCCCTATGTGGGTTTTTTTTTTTCTTGATGAGTCTGTCTAAAGCTTATTGTTTTTGTTTTTCTTTTTTTTTAAAGCTCTTGGTTTCACTGTTTTTGCTTTATTTTCTGATTTTTTAATTTCTATTTTATTTATTTCCTCTCTGACCTAGATGATTTTCTTCCTTCTTCTGACTTTGGTCCTTTTGTTCTTCTTTTGCTAACTCTTTTGAATAGTATTTTAGGTTGCTTATTTGATATCTTCCTTGGTTCTTGAGGAAGGCCTGTATTGCTGTGAATTTCATTCTTAGAACTGCTTTTGCTACAGCCTACTTATTTTGGAAAGTTGTGTTTTAATTTGTCTTGAGGTATTTTCTGATTGCTTCTTTATTTCTTCATTGACTCCTTGGTTTTTTAGTAACATGTCAATTTGTCTCTGTATGTTTGCATTTTTTCCTTTTACCTTTCTGTAACTGATTTCCAGCTTCATAATGTCATGGTTAGAAAAAATGGCTAATATAACTTCTATCCTCTTAAATTTGTTAAGATTTGTTTTGTGGCCTAGCATGTATTCTATCCTGGAGAATTTTCCATGTGCACTTGAAAAGAATGTGTATTTCGGATGGATTGTCCTGTACATACCTATTAAGTCCAACTAGTCTATCGTGTAACTTAAAAACACCATTTTCTGGAGTTCCCATTGTGGCTAAGCAGAAATGAATCTAACTAAGAACCATGAAGTTGCGGGTTCAATCCTGGCCTCACTCAGTGGGTTAAGGATCCAGCATTGCTGTGAGCTGTGGTGCAGGTTGCAGATATGGCTGGAATCCAGCATTGCTGTGGCTGTGGCATAGGTTGGCAGCTGTATCTCTGATTAGACCCCTACCCTGGGAACCTCCACATGCCATGGGTGCAGCCCTGAAAATGACAGAAGACAAAAACAAAAAACAAAAACAAATAAAAACGCTGTTTTCTTATTGATTTTCTGTCTGGGTGTTCAGTCCACTGATGTAAGTGGGATGTTAAAAAACCCTATTAGTATTACATTATTGTCAGTTTCTCCATTTATATCTGTTAATATTTGCTTTATATATTTAGATGTTTCTATATTTGGTGTATGTATGTTAATGAATGCTATACCCTTGTCTTATATTGATCCCTTTGTCATAATAAAATACCTTTTGTGTCTTGTTATAGATTTTGTTTTAAGGTGTACTTTACTTGATATAAATAAGTTATCACAGCTTTCTTTTAGTTTTCATTGCATGAAATATCTTTTCCTATTTTCCCCACTCTCAATCTGTGTGTGTCTTAAGCCTTGAAATGAATCTCTCAAAGGCTGCATATAGATGAGTCTTGGTTTAATCCAATTAGCTATCCTATGTCATTTTGATTGGACATTTATTTCATTGACTTTTAAAGTGGTTATTGATAGATATGTACTTCCTCTCATTTTTATACTTGTTTTTTCATTGTTTTTTGTACTTTTTCTCTGTCCTTTTTTTCTTCTTTTAGTTTCATCCCTTGCGATTTGAAAAATATCTTTAGTAGTATGCTTGTGTTCTTTCTCTTTAGTTTTTTGAGTATTACTTATAGATTTTTGATTTGTGGTTACCTTTGGGTTTATATATGTTGGTCTATAACTATATCAACCTGTTTCAAAATTATAGTCATTAAAGTTTAAACACACTCTAAACGATCTATATTTTCTTAATCTCCTCCCCCCCACATTTTGTGATTTTGATGTCATTTTGCATCTCCATATCATGGGATGGGGATGTTTTTGTTTTTTTTGTTTTGCTTTTTATGCTGCCACACCTGCAGCATACAGAAGTTCTCAGGCTAGGGGTCACATTGGAGCTACAGCTGAGTCTTACACCATAGCCACAGCAACACTGGATTCAAGACACATCTGCAAACTGTCACAACTTGTGGCAATGCTGATCCTTAACCCACTGAGAGAGGCCAGGGATCAAATCTACATCCTCACAGAGACAACATTGGGTTCTCAACCCTCTGAGCCACAACAGGAACTCTCTGGGGCAGAGAAGTTTTGATGAGTTGTAAAGCTTTTTGGAATATTAAGGGTATGATTAAGTAGGAGCCAGGAGAAAAGGGCATGTAAGATTTGACAGGAAAATATAACATTCACTTAATTCCAATTTTTCTCCTGGCTAGGACTTCTTAGATACTATGCCTTATCAGACAAATGTAAAATATCTTCTCTGAACAAAGTCAACTCAAGCTACATTTTTTCACCACGAATTATCCTCTGCAGGGAAGAACTTTTTAGTTGAAAAGAAACTTTCATAGTATCCAGGACTGGGCATGAGGCAAAACACATCAAGTAACATGAAAATAAACTCAGGAGGTGATTTCACAAAGGAAATCAGCAAAACATCTTTTGATGAGAAATGAGAGTCCTGGGGTGCACTGACCATTCTCTTTCGCCAACTTAATAATTAAATACTCAAGGAAGAACTATCAATAGTGTAATATTGTAATAGTTGTCAACAAGTACCTCCTGCATTTTTGTAGAGGAGAAAATGGCCTCCTAGTTGGAATTATTTGATAAAGTTGAGGAATTTTTTCATAATGCATCTATGTCCTGGAAAAAAAAAAAGTTTAAGGGTTTAAGGATCACCGTAATTTTTGTTTTGGTCACTGAACCCCAAGATATGGAGGAATAACTGAGACAATGGGAAGAAAGTGAACAACTGATACAGTCTCCAGAAACATGGAAGTGATCTTTCCCAAGCCCCTCCCCTTTGGCTGGGATGCCTTTTAGTCAGAAACAAAGGTATCACAGGGGAAGGCTCTTCCTCCTCAGGAAGTTCTGAAATGTGTTATTAGGAGCCTGGGCATGGTGAGTGGAAGTCCTGTATCCTCAGCCTTTACTCATCTAAATACTACACGAGTGACTCTGAGAAAGGCAGTCAATTGCTTATGGGGTGAGTTTATATCTCCCCCAAACCCCTATGTTGAGGTTCTAACCTGCAGTGTGATAGTATTTGGAGGTGGCACCCACAGGAGATATTTATGTTTATGAAGTCATGAGAATGAAACACTCATGATAGAATAGTATCCTTTTAAGAAGACAAAAAGACACCAGAGCTTTCCTTGCCTCCACACATGCTAAGGAAAGGCCATGTGAGTGCAGAGCAAAAAGGCGGCTGTCATTAACTTCTGTTATTAGGATATATATTTTCAGATTATTCACTCCCTCTCAAGCATGCTTTATGCTCCCACTAGGTGCCAGACACTGTGCTGCAGAGGAGGTGATGTAAGAAATGAAGGAAATGTTCCTACATTCAAGTAGTTTTCAGTTAACAAAGCTGGGTCCTGTAGTTATTAAAAAGTGAGCTCATCAAACTCATGCCTCTAATATTTGAGAATTGCTTTAAAGAGGGACATCATGAATAAAAATGATGCATAGGAGTTCCCATTGTGGTGCAGCAGAAATGAATACAACTGGGAACCATGAGGTCGCAGGTTCCATCCTAGGCCTTGCTCAGTGTGTTAAAGATCCAGCATTGCCATGAGCTGTGGTGTAGGTCACAGAGGCAGCTTGGATCCTGCGTTGCTATGGCTATAGCATAGTCTGGCAGCCACAGCTCCGATTCAGCCCCTAGCCTGGGACTCTCCATATGCCGCAAGTGTGGCCCTAAAAAGCCATACACACACACACACACACACACACACACACACACACACACACACACACAGTATTACCTTGGAGAAAATTAGTGTTATTGGAAAAATATGTATTTGAGTAGTTATTCCAACCAATCACTAGGAAAGTTTTTCTTCTGAACAGAATATTAATAATCTTTACTAGACCTAAAGTAATGTTTGTTTTTATTCCTCTCTGGTTCTAAAACTGCACAGTGGTCTAAAATCCAAAATCTAATTTGTAATTTTCACAGCTGAATCACATCCATTTCCTTCCAAATTGGATACTAGTGGGCTCTTCCACCAATGCCCAAACAGCAGCCCAATTCAAAGCCCAACAGTTTTCCTCGGGAGGGCCAGGCGGGTTAGGTTTCATTTACAGAAGCCTAAAAAAGAGCATCTTTGAAGTGGAAGGAATTCAATCAACAGAAAGTTGGAGTAGAAGAAATTTAAGTCCTTTTCCAAACCTAGGTTGCATCTTCCTGAGAACTTTGACTCATGAAATGTGAAGGACACCCTAGCTAGGCTGTGAATGGAAACCAGGTGTTCGTATTCCAAATTGTGATTTTGTAAAGCAGGCCATAGTGTGACCAGTCTATAGTTCAAGGAATAAAATAGTCATTGTTTTTTAGTTAAGGTGAATAGTTTATAGGGCAAAAAAAGAGCTTAGTTTAGCAAACCGTTTTACCCAAGCCTCCTCTGAGCGTCAGCTTATAGGATACAGATAGATATATACAAAGGTATCGAGGCACTCACAGATGGCAAGCTCTTAACAAATGCTTCAGAGAAGCTTAGGCTCTTTAGGGGATACCACCCTCTTCTGCTAAGGGGGCAAAGGAAAGAAAGAGGTGACAGCAGCCTCTTTTTTCCTTCCTTTTGTGTACTATAGAAACTAAATAATAACTGGGAGCAGTTTTAAAGATGAGCAGATGATGGCCTTTCCGTGGCTAGAATGTTCATTGGAGGAGATTTTTTTATGGGGAAATAAAGAGGGGCATATTGGTATGGTAATCTAAGAGCCTATTTGTCAAGAGGTAGTCTAAATTTTGATAATATGAAAGAGAGGTGTAAATTGAAAGGATATACTTGCCACCAAGCACATTCTGGTTCAAAGGAACAAAATCTCTCCAGCTAATATCTGACTAGAACAAGAACCAAGGAATATGCTGCTTATGGTTGTGACTTCTAAGGATTCATAAATTCTCATACACAAGAGTCCCTAGTGGCTACGACATGAAGGTTCAGAGCATGGGACTTGGAGTCAAAAACTGTCACTTATCCTCTCTGAGGCTTAGTTTGCTCATTTTTATAATGAGATATCAATACAATTTTCAGAATATTGCTGTAAGAGTAAATGAGATCATATATATAAAACTCAACATTCTGCTACCTACTTTATAAGATTTCCATGAAGAGTAAATTCTCATTTCCCAATGCCCTATAAGCTGACTCTTAATCTGTTTAATCTTTTGACCAAGGATCAAATGGCTGTGTTTTAGCTAAAGCTTTCCTTTATTTCACTGGTCATTTAGTAACGCTTTGGATGAGTTACCTGATATTTACTTAGTGGTGTATTATGTTTTAGAGTATTAACAGTGAGGTTTTTAGATCTTCAGTCCCATCAGGCCCATTACTGTGAAATGACAAAACCCGTGACAAGGTAGTCCCGCATCTTCCCTAACACACGCCCAGGACATGTATCAATGGATTAATCAATCCATGACCCTAGAGAAGTCAGTGGAAGTTCTTGGATTAGAATCCAAAGGGTTAGAAATCTTAAGTGGAAGAGATGTCCAGGAAAGTTGGGCCTCAGTTCCTGCATTCACTATCTTCATAGGAACAGATGACTGAGGTGCCAGGAATTATACGCCCAGAGGCCGAGCTGAGGAACTGGGCAGGCAGAGGAAAGAGAGTACTTTCTTTCCTCTCAGGGGAAGGAAAGGTTCAGCTTCCTAAGGATCTGTGAAAATGTAATCCCCAGAAACACATAAATGGGTTCTTTGGTGCCAATTGTTTGCCAATTTATTATCCCACTGAAGTCCTGAAACTATATTGAATACATATCATAAAGACTGTCTCTTCTGCTTCAAGCTTCAAGATAAGACCTTTTGCTCCAATGTGGGGAACTCTCTTGGGTGTCATAGGAATAAGATTAAGCCATTTGAACTCTGAATTACTTATCCAGTGCCATAAATATAAACTTGCTATCCAAACCACTCAGAGGGGAAAAAAAAAGGGGGGGGTTCAGTACATCTCAGTTTGTAAGCTTGATAACTCCTCCTCACTGTCTCCTTAATACCAAACTTTACAAAGATTAGCATCCAGTTCAGTGACTCTAAAGTTAAGATTCACATCTTTCATTGCTTCTCCATTTGAATCAGATATGTATCAGCCTATGCTTATTACGATCAGTTGTAATGAACCTCACTTCTATGTGAACGTCTCCCAAACCACACCTTCAACCCTGGGTTCTTTTCAGCACCAATGTCACATTTCCAGCTGTGCATGAGGCATTTCAGGATAATCTTCTGCCACCTAAAACTAATATATTTAGGATTAAATTTATACTTTTTTCTAAAGTATATATTTTTTCTAAAGTACACCTTATTTTACAATAGGCACTCTATAAATATTTTTTGGCTAAGTTCTAAAATTCTTCCTTTCTGTCCTGATATTAACAGTCATTGCTCCATCATTCCTCCAGTTCACAAACCTCATGCATTTTTTTTTGACTCTGCCCTCACCATGAACCCTGAAGTCTAATCAGTCACCAGTTTGTCAAATATACCTTTGAGACCCACCCACCCTTGTCAACACGCAGATTCAGAGATCTTATTATTTTATTCATCTTTATTAAACTTCCTACTTAGTTTCTCCTTCATTCTAATCTATCTTTAATTCATTTTTTTAATCTTTTTAAACTATAGTTGCCAGCCATGGTTTTTACAGCAGACTTGCCATTTCCACAATACTTAATTGTGCTAGACGGTGCTTTAAGTTCCTAGAACCGTGATTTTTTTTTTTTATTAAATTGTTGCCAAGAGCCATGGGAATCCCACTGAAAGCGAGTGTGGGAGGCCAAGTAGAAAGGTTTTTAGGGTGCTCATAGCCCTTCCCCCACCAAAGATACTCCTGTCTTTTTTTTTCTTCTATTTTACATATTTGGGATCTCTGGATATGCTTTAAAATCGTCTCTCTTGGCAAAAAGGAGTTTGAGTATCAACGGCTCATGTGCAAAAAGCAAAATTCCTTACCTTGACTTAAGACTCTCAGTCTAGCTCCACATATTTTTACAATTATGGTTCACTGTATTTATCTTCAACTTGTTTTCTTACTATCTCAGTAGGTCTTAGCTGCTCCCAGCTTCCCTCTCATTTCCTTTGGCTAAATGCTGTCCATCTGTGGTAGTCATTAGTACTATTATTCACTAAATATTTCCATTTCTGTACTCTTCCAATGCAACACAGAATTACTCTTCCTAGAGTCATGTTCTACCCAATGACACTGGAATGGAAGTCACATATGTCACTTACAGAGAAGGGCATTAATTACCAGTTTTACTCTCTCCAAAGTTTTCCCTTTCTCTCTGGGATTGCAATTGGTTACATTCCAGAGAGTGGTTGAACCATCAGCCTGGATCACAGAGTGAGGGTGAGCTTGAGGAGGCCCTTCAGCAATACAGAGTAAGTGGGACTAAACATTAGCTGTTTGAATCCATGAAGATTTGGGGAGTATGCTGTGTTGTCATGATCTTTCCTAAGCTAGGCACTCTCCTCCTTCAAGGATGAGCTAAAATAAAATCCTTTTCAAGGTGATTTTTTTAAAAACTAAACCATTGTATTATGTACTCTCAGTTCTCTACTTCCACAAAAGAAAGAGGCTTCTCCATGAATGATATCAGTTGCATGTTAAGCAGTCACTCTGTAGAATGACAAAAATACGTATTATAACCTGTTTTCATTTGGCATTTAAATAGATAGGCTGCCACACCTTGTTACGCTACACCTGTAGGTATATAAATGTCTCCATAAAATCCCCAAACTCTTCAACTTAAATATTATCTAGTATATCTCAGGGTGGGGAAGGATAATACAGTCTGTGCTTCTCCCCCAGTCCCACCCCAAACCCAATGTATTATTCCAGATAAAAGTTTGGTTAAATTGATATTAAGGAAAGTTAATATCATAAAAACATAAATAAAAAATATTCAGCCTAAGAATTAAGTATGTGTGGGTATAAGGAGAATGTATTAAAAGCTCCTTCCAGTTTTTTATTCACTCACAATTGGCCACCTCACTTTCCCCATCTCCTTGATTTGAGACAGAAACCCAAGACTGTTTTGTTTTGTTTTGTTTTTTGTTTTGTTTTGTTTTGTTTGGTTGCCTTTTAGGGCCGCACCCATGGCACATGGAGGTTCCCAGGCTAGGCGTCGAATCAGAGCCACAGCTGCCGACCTATGCCATAGCCACAGCAATGCCAGATATGAGCTGCATCTGCAACCTACACCACAGCTCACAGCAACACCGGATCCTTAACCCACTGAGTGAGGCCAGGGATCAAACCTGCAACCTCATGGTTCCTAGTGTGATTCATTTCTGCTGTGCCATGACGGGAACTCCCCAAGGGCATTTTAAGGTCCACTAAAATGCAGAGTAAAGGTTGGTGACCCCATTTTGCCATATGTCACGATCTATCATCTGTGAGGTTCAAGACTATGTCAACTCTCTCCTGTCATATAGCTTCCGAGTATACAGCCCAGGAATGCTTAGCAAGTATTCATTTCTGGATTGAGCGGTCTTCTTCAATTCCCTGAAGAGAACAGAGTTACTTGTATGCGCATATCAAATTGAAATAGAAAACTGGGCACTGCCCATAATTACTAAATAATTACTAAAAAGAAAGGACAGTATTTATACTTTGTACTTTCAGTGTCCCAGATCTTGTTGTAAGCATTTTGTGTGTGTTAATTTTGTATAGCATGGTGGAAAGCGCAGGTGGCTGGATCAGACTGCCAAGACTTGTGTCCTTGCTCTTTAATTACTACTTGATCAGGCAATCTATCTGTGCCTCAGGTTTTATACTGACGAAGTGATGCTCATAATAGTTTATAGAGTTGCTGTGAAACTTAAAGGAAGTAACACATGGCTAGATCTTAAAACAATGTCCAGCATATGCTGACTGTTATCATTACAAGGAAGCCAGTCAAAATATACACTCGAGACCTAGAGAAGATTTCAGATGGAAGACACAAACGCAGACATCAAACATCACAGGTCTCAATATCCTACCAAGAGAGGCCTATCAAGAATCACCTGGCTGTAGTTCTTGCTGCTGGTTTGCATTAGGGTTTTTCTCACTCAAGAAATAACTAATAGCATACTTTCACTTCATGGCCTTTCATCCAAGGCATTTACAAATATGATAATAACTCTCCTAGCACTTGTTCCCCACCAAAGTAGACCAGGCCGTCCTGGTAGTACATCCAGGTAGTAAAGCTGTGCTTGGGGTCCTGCTGCTATTAAATAGAATAAAAACCAGGCCTAAATAATTCTCCAGAGAGGGAGAGAGGATAGAGGCCTGACCTGCGATAGTTGGTTTCAGAGCATAAGCAATTGCCAGGATGGAAAAGACAGGCCACATGGCATGTCTGGGCTCTGCAATCCTGTTAAGAGATGCTCTCAGGTTGCTGTGTCATCTGGGTCTGTGGCCATAGCCTGTCAGATTTCACTTCTCAGAACACCGATAGGAGATAAACCAGAAGTGAACAGCCCGATACACATACACTGGAAATGGGTTACACTTCAGACAGGTGGGTTGGTTCTTGCAAATATGAAGACGGTAATGTTCCAGAGGCCAACCTGGAGAAGGTTAAAGGAATAGAATGCCACCTCCCTTCCTTCAGAAGGACACAGCTTGGATGCTGGCTTCTCCTTCTGCACTGGCTGCCAGGAGGATGTGTGAGAGGTTTTTTCTTTTTCTTTTTTTTTTTTTTTTGAATGCTGAATGGTAGTCTTTTGGCCAGCTTGAGCAATATGAAGTGGGAAAACAAGAAATACTTTTTGCAGTGTTGTGACATAACATTTATATTGTCAGTTAACTATTATATCATCATGCTGAATTTTTTTAAATACATAAAGTATAAAAATTACTGAATTATAACTTCACCTTTTCAAATGCTATCCCACATTAATTTTTCCAGATGTAATTCTGCATAATATTTTACCTATGATCATAACACATATTTAGCTTTTAACTCCTCCCGTGCCTAAATAATTATATTGCCTCTCATTTCTTAAAATTGTAAAAGACAGAGGAAGGTATATCTGAGCATAAATCTATCCCATCATTTATGCCTACTTAGCATAGATTTCCAGCAGAAAAACTGAAGTCAAATAGTATGAATATCCAGGAGTTCCCTTTGTGGCTCAGCAATTAATGAACCCGACTAGGATCCATGAGGATGCGGGTTGGATCCCTGGCCTTGCTCATTGAGTTAAGGATCCAGCCTTGTCATGAGCTGAGGTGTAGGTCCCAGTGGCAGCTTAGATCCTGTGTTGCTGTGGCTGTGACGCAGGCTGGCAGCTGTAGCTCTGAATCAACCCCTAGCCTTCCATATGCTGCTTCCTAAAAAGCAAAAAAAAAAAAAAGAAAAAAAAAAGGGAAATAAGTAAAAGAAAAAATAGTATGAATATCTTAAGGTAATTGATATAATTAGTATGTAATATCTATATATGAAGAAATTTTATACTTCCACAAGTGTATGTGGAAGAGACTTTCAAACCTCCTAGCTTTAATGATTCATGCATACATATATACCTGCATATAGATAGGTACTTATTGACTTAATATATTTTTTAAATATTATGCTAAGTTTAAAAGTAGTTGGGTATAATGGAATCACTTTGTTTTACAGCAGAAATTATCGCTACTTTGTAAATCAACTATACTTCAGTAGAACCTTGAAAATTTCATCAATTAATTAAAAGTAGTGGAAGACTCATCCATGTGGAACAACATCATGCACAACAAGATATCAAAGCTTTGAACAGACTCTAAGTCATATTGGCATTGAGAGGGATAGGAAATCAACGAAACCGAGAATAGTGAAAGAAGACTTCAAGAAGCAGCTGTTCTTAAGCTGACACTAAAAGCATACCTAGTATGTATCGACATAGAGAGGAAAATATATGTGTATACTAGGGAAGCGGGGGGGGTGGGGCAGAAGCTTGGACAAAAATAAGCCAGAATGAGCAAGAAAAATTTAGGGAATGGTTTGTCCTGGCCAACATTTATTTCTACATCCATTCATTCAAGCTTATTTATTTGGTTCATATTAGGTACCTGGCAGTGTGCTAGGTGCTAAAACTACTCATTGGTTTCCAAATGAAATAGCCTCCTAACTGGCCTTCCTGCCTCCAGGTTCAGTCCACCCCAATTCATCACTAAGGCTGCCATCAAAACATCCTCCAAACTATAAACCCATTTATATTACACCCTGCTTTTAATCCCCAGATCGTGTTTAGAGGACTGGGAAACTTCAGTAGCTTAGCCATGCTTTAAAGTAAAATCCAAAGACCTTACTGGGGTTTTCATGGCTTTTCTCCATCTAGAGACTTCCAACTTCCTCTCCTAACATCTAGACTCTCTTCCCTCTCTTTCCAGAATTAATAAGCTTCTTTTAGGTCCTTAAACTGGTCAAATGCAAACTCTCACACAGTGTCTAGACTCATGCAATTCACACTTGCTATTTCCTTTCCTCTTCTGTAGTGTCTGCCTGCCTCTGCCCCCACCCTGATGCTGCTGCTTCAACACATTTCACCTGCCTAACTCCAGTGCATATGCTAGCTGTTAGCATCAGGAAGGTTTCCTTTGGTCTAAGTCTGGGTTAAATTTCCCTGCTGCATACTCCCAAAGCACAGTCCACTTCCCTTAATGTAACTCACACCGCATTTTATTTGTACAATTTATTTTCTCATAACCCCTAAAGACTATGGGCTCTATAAATACCAAAACTTTGTCCTTCATATTTACTTCCTAAGTTCCTAATATTGTATATTGCACATAATAGTTTTTCCAATAAATATTTGTTGAAATATTGTCAGTTGAATTTGGTTGCAGGGGCCTGGGATAATGCTGTCAACTAAAGGCTAAAGATTCAGAGCACTTTATCATGGAGTCAAACAAAACCAGTGCAGATTCTGAATAGGCTCAAGAAACTAAACTGTGGCATGTCAATGTAATAATCATCTACTGAATTTGAGAAGTTTGGTTATCTTTTTTTTTTTTTTTGTCTTTTTGGCTTATCTAGGGCCACATCCGCAGCATATGGAGGTTGCCAGGCTAGGGGTCTAGCAGGAGCTGTAGCCGCCGGCCTTCGCTACAGCCACAGCAATGCCAGATCTGAGCTGCATCTGTGACCTACACCACAGCTCACGGCAACGCCGGATCCTTAACCCACTGAGCAAGGCCAGGGATCAAACCCGCAACCTCATGGTTCCTAGTCAGATTTGTTAACCACTGAGCCACGACGGGAACTCCTGGTTATCTTAAAATAAGTAAAATCTTTACTGTATTATCATGGATAAGGATTCAGGAGACAGGATCTGAACTAGAGGCTTTCAGAATAAGACACTTCTATTTTAGCCCATCTCCACTATTTTCTGTGTTAGCCCGGACAAATTACTTGGCCTCCCTGAGCCTCTTCAGTAAATGGAAATTTTAAATGTGTAGACCCTGAATATAGCTACCATTAAAATCTCACATTCACTAAACATTTTCTTCCTTCTCTCTCTCAGCTCTTCTTACCCCCAAAGGAATTTGGACAACTCACTCCTTCCTGGGCTTTCATGCTCTCTGCTAGAAAACTAAGGGATTCAGAAAAAGCAGGGGTTGCTAAAACTAGTCAGACCCAAGTATCATCAAAAGAACTTTGGCTGAAAATCTCCCAGGATGGACCTGGAAACCAGTGTCTTTCGAAAGTTCCCCAGGTGATCCTGCAGCAGGCTACCCAGCCCCAAACTGCAGTCCACTGTCTTGGAAACACTAGACTTTTCTAGCTTGAACAGGCAAGGGTTTCATTTTTTTTCCTCTACGTGGAAAATGTTTATTCAATAAATCAGAATATGACCCACCTTGCAGGCATTTTTATTCCACCAGACCTAAACCATGACATAATTAGCAACAACGGTCATCTCCTCTATGTGCGTGCATGTGTGTATGTGAGTATGTTGGGAGAGAGGGAGGGAGAAGCATATAACCATGTCTTACCTGAGTCACTTTGCTGTACAACAGAAGCTGGCACAACACTGTAAATCAACAATACTGTAATAAATTTATATATAAAATAACACAACATTAAAAAATGTATTACCTACTTCTAACACTTCCTTTGCCAATTGATGTGTGCTAGAACTCCCAAGAATGGAGCCACAGCAGGATGAAGCAGTGAACAGCTTAGAGAAGTCTGCTCTTAAAGTAAAAGAAACTTAGATTTCAGCTGTTATTACATCAGCATCCATCACACTGACAGGTTGGCCCACGGTCATTGCTGTAGTAACCCAACACCAAAAGGTGTGGTCATTATGGTGTCTCAGAACCTAAAAGGTTTAGTAAAAAAAAGAAATTGACACAAGTGAAGGGGTTTGCTGCTATTTTTAAAGGGAGCATGAATAGAATCAAATTCTGTGAGAAAACAGGAGAGTTAGACATCTACCTGTTGAAACAACAGGAGATGCAAAAACTGAATGAGTTATGCCAGAGACTCAAAGCCTAAGGAAAAATCTGAACTCAAAGCCTACAGGATTGATCACATGACAAATTCCATTAACATTTCTTGAGCTCCTTCCATAGACCAGATGTTGTATTACAAATTGAGGACAAAAATCTATTAAGGCAGAATTCATCCCTTTAAAGAAATTTCAGCCTATGGATAAAGAAACCTGAAAAGAATGGTAACTGTAGGCCCCCTCTATGGTAGCTGCATTACACATGATACACAATATTTAATATTCTCAACAACCCTGCATTGAGGCTCTCATCAGCTTTCCCAATACTTAGAGTTAATATTAGGAAAGCTGGACTATCTCTGTATTAATAATAGCTATACCACTCAGAAACATCATATATTACACAGAAAATATTTCTAAACATTTATTTCTAGTGAATAATCACAGTAAAAATGTTCACCAGGGAGTTCCCATCGTGGCTCAGTGGTAACAAACCTATGTTCCATGAGTATGCGGATTTGATCCCTGGCCCTGCTCAGTGAGTTCAGGGTCTGGTGTTGCCGTGAGCTGTGGTGCAGGTCGCAGACATGACTCGGATCCCACGTTGCTGTGGCTGTGGTGTGTGTAGGCCAGCAACTACAGCTCCAGTTCGACTCCTAGCCTGGTAATCTCCATATGCCATGGGTCCGGCCCTAAAAAGACAAAAGACAAGAAAAAAAATTCATCAAAGGAGTACTTTCACTCAGAATCATTAAGCATGTTGAGTTTCTCTGTGACAGCCCAGAAATGTAATGATAACTGGAGTTTTAAAGTCAAAGATTCTGCTTCTCCAAATGCCATCGTCATTTAGTTACTAACCCTAATATTAACCCTTGCCAACCATGAAAAGTTGTTCTTC
The DNA here is from genome assembly GCA_004024745.2 of Catagonus wagneri. NCBI lineage: Eukaryota > Metazoa > Chordata > Mammalia > Artiodactyla > Tayassuidae > Catagonus > Catagonus wagneri. The sequence goes on along the minus strand of PVHT020000286.1, from coordinate 2,214,233 downwards.
CGTCTTCACTAAACCATAATAAGCAAAGAACTTTCCCTTTATTTACACCCATGTATTGGGGTAAATGACAGTCCAAACTCCAAAGATGAAATATTAGCTGGGCATTGGTGGGTGAAGGATCATGCCAAAAAAGGCTAGAGCACTGGAGATGAAATTTACCCAGTGGCTAGAAGAACAAAAATCCACATAGTTTCTTTTTTTTTCCTTTACCAACAAAAATCCCCAAATAGTCTATCTAGGCTAATAATTGGACAACCAAGTATTCACTATTCCCCCAAACCCTTTTAAAAAGTCTTATTTCTAGAGCTGGAAAGAAGTAGAAATAATCGTTGTGTCTGATTGAAAACAGGTTTCCTGATTCTCTTGGGCTTCCCCATTTAACAGCCATTCCGCAGAAAACAATCTCTCTTCTCTTTGCTTGGCCTAGGAAGTTTCTGATTTTATTGGCTCATTTTAACACAGAGACTATCCCCTTTGAATGTGACCTGTCATCACTGAACTTTGAATATACAAATCCCAACCACCCCTTCCCCCAAATTAGCTGAACACTTCTCTCTGTTTTGACTTGCATTAGCTGGTTGCTACTGAACTTGAAAAGGTTGCGTCTCACTTCCTGGCATTCTTGGACAGGTTGCAGATCATAACCACACTAATTAGCACATGGATTTCTGGATTTTAAGTATGTCAGGCAAAGGGAAATGTAAGGCAGAGGACAGAAGGGAGAAGAAAGGGTCACTAGGATAAAATAGAAAGGAGGGAACATGGGCAAAAGGAATTTAAGTGACCGTATTTTATTCTCTGAAGCAGATACCCCCTGGAGGATTAACTTTAGGAAAAATCCTTCAGTATTAGTCTTACTTATTTGTTAAACAGGAGTAAGCATTCCTGTTCTTACTAGATCCTCTTTTCCTCTTCTTTTGAATCATGGAAACACAACGGGTTTGGGGAGGTAGTGAATGAAATTATCTCTGAATTTGCTGTCAACTGCAGTGAAGTTGACTGTAATCCTATCCCTTATATAAATGAACTAGAGAAAATGTCTTTTTGTGGAAAATTTCTAAATCTTGCTCTCATAGCAGAAATGGAAACAATCATCTTTTGTTAAAAGTATACATGTGTGCACACACAGTTGTATGTATGAGTATGTGAAAAGAGAGAGAGGGAGTTCCCATTGTGGCTCAGTGGCAACAAACCCAACTAGTATCCATAAGGATGAAGGTACAGTCCCTGGCCTCGCTCAGTGGGTTAAGGATCTGGCATTTCCATGAGCTGTGGTGTAGGCTGCAGACGTGGCTTGGATCTGGTGTCTCTGTGGCTGTGGCGCAGGCCAGCAACTATAGCTCCAGTTTGACCTCTAGCCTGGGAACTACCATATGCCATGGGTGCAGCCCTACAAAGAGAAAGAAAAAAGATAGAAGTACATACAAATTCACATAAATATGTACAAACATACATATGTAAATACATATATGTACAGAAATACACATATGCATATATAAATATAGATAGATAATAGATGATAGATAAAAGAGAATAAGAACTATGAAATGCTTCCATTCTACCAACAAATAATGCAGATTGTGTTAGGAAAAAAAAAATTTCCTCTCAGAAGTCCCATCCCACAGCAGTTCTTAAAAATGGACACTCTTCCTTGTCATCCTCCTTCCCTAAGAATGCAGCGGGTTGCACAGCCATAGCCATTCCCTAATTAAGAAAGTATTTGAGACAGATCAGAAGAAGCAGGCTGTACATCTCGTTTTCAAACTTTGTCTGTTGCTTTCTCTTTCTCCCCTTCTTCTAGTCCTTCAAACAGCCCTGTCCTAAATGAACCTTCCCAGGCTAGTCTGAGGTTAAAAGAGAAATGTTTATCTTGGAGTGTAGAGATAATTGACAATTAGAAAAGAGGACTCTTTTAGCTCTTGGTCAGGGCACTGTGCTCCCGGACAAAGTGATCTTTTCTTTGAAACAGGGTGGAGTGCCCAGTGACTCAGGCAGGAATCTGTGCCTATTTATCCCTAGGGCCTACCGGAGTCAAGAACTGGAGATTTCTGGGACAGATTTTCCCTACCAAATGTCCCACACAATATCAATAACTCAGAAAAGGCAGGATCAAATGATTCTGGTGAGAATTTCTAGTATTTCCTCTCTGATGTTTTGGTTTATAGGAATTGACTGATAGAGTTGAACTTAGATCTGCCAACAGTCTTTTTTAATATTGACCAAAAAATACACCATGGAAAGGAGCTGGCTTTCTCCTTGATTCCAATTTGAAAAGTAGGCAATTTATGTCATTTTATTTTCTAAAATCATTATGCTATTATCTCAAATGTGGATTGCTCTGTTATAAATCCATTTTTATTTTATGCAGTTGTGGGTTTTTTTTTAAAATTCTCTTTTCAAAATCTACAACCATTATCCCCTTAACAAGGGTAACTCTTTTACTGTACTTAATGAGGTGTTTTGTTTTGTTTTGTTTTGTTTTGTATATTCTTAAGGCTAGGTCTAGCTTATATAAATACATGTATTTTAAAAATTTTACACAATTATTAAAATATCTATCTCATTTTGTTTCATTCTTTTTTCCTCACTATATTTTTAAGATCCCTTCATGGCACTCTGAGCAGCTAATCTATTGTTTGTATTGTGTCCATCCACCACTTCTTATCTCTCCAGTGTTCTCTGTTGCCCCCAGTCCAGGAACAATTGACTCAGCCTTTTAAAAGAAAACTAAAGAATGGATATTTGCCCTATCATATACTATGACATACTGGAAAGCCACAAAATAAAAATAGTGCATGTAAAGGTCAAGAACAAACAAGTAGATCAACAGATCTCTGCATAGAAACAGATGCAATATGCCACAAAGAAAGTGATAAATATTGGGGGGGGGAGATTTTTAACAGGGGATACTGGGAAAACTATCTCAGTATATATGGAGAAATAGCTATGTATCCAACACCATGTTCAGAGATATGCCTTAAGTAAATTTGAGGCCCAACTGTGAAACTATAATGTTATAATAAGGAATTATGAGTAATTTTGTAACCTAAGAACAGGAAATGCTTTTCACAGAAAACCTCAAACCTTAAAAAAAGTGAAATTTATAAGTAAAGAATTTTTGTTCCATGAAAAGTACCAGTGACAAAGTAATTTCTTCTATTTACTACTTAGGTAGCAAGTAAGAAATTATCACTTCTTTTCACTTGGTCTGCTCTAAATTCCAAAGAACAGTCTCATTCATTCTTTCTGTTCAAAACTGATGAACAAATCAGCCTTCATTCTAAGTGGTGCATAGTTTCCTAGATGTTGACTGAAAGCCATATCTTTTCAAGCTAGCCCAAACTAGCAGGCACAAAAGGAAAAAGGGAATCTTAGAGGGTTTCCTGAAGCATTAAGCAAGAACGTATACGTGAAGATATTTTGCTTTTTTCAAAGTGTCAGAACATATAAACCCATTTCTTCCCCTTCTGTCTCAGACCTGATACTAAGCATGCGTGGAATTCCTTAAATAGTTCCTCTGAAAGAATTTTGAACTTGCTGAACTAACAGAGGTTGAGGGTGTGATGGCAGGAGAGAGATGGCTGAATTGAAAACAAGGTTTGTCCTCACTTTCAAAACAAGGATCCATAAAAATCACTATTTTCTATTTAAGGGAGCAAATTCCTTCCAAATTCCTTCCTCAGCAGTACTAATAAAAATAAGATCACCTTCAATCATACACATTGAGAGCTAGAAGAAACCAGAAGGGATGAACAAATCCAGACATCCTCCATTATGGCACCAAGCTGTGGTGTACTACGTTTATGTGACTTGCTCAGTGTCAGAAGGAGTTAACTGAGCTAGAGTCATGACTCAGACAGTTGACTCTGCCCTGTTCCCAAGGTTCCCTGGCTGTATTAGCTGAGGTGCCTCAAAGTGCCACAATGATCTCATGTGAGATATTTTTAATTGTTAAGAGAAACGACAATAGTTGACCTTGGTCAGAGACCACACAAACTACTAGCTCAAGGTAGTTCACAATTTCAAAATTTGGTTTTGTTGCATTTCTTTTGATGACATCACATTGAAGTGAAGCAGGTCCCATCTATTCCTGTGATTAAAGTGAAGGTCAGACAAAGGTCAGGAAATGAAGATGATGAAACAGGTAATGAAGATGAGGGCGTCCAATCTGGAGCAACAAGCATACATATTTCCTCAGCAAGTAATTTTGGCCCATTAAGAATGAAAAAATATTTTCTTCCACTGTGTGCACTAGCTTTTCAGATGGCTACAAAATTGTTTGGACATGAATACTTATTAAGTTTGGACCTAAGTACTTAATAAATGGAATGTTTACCTATTTCCTGGGGCCTAGGAGCTCCATGAAAAAATTGCTGATATACAAAGCTCAGCAAGACCAAAAACAATAGGGGAAATTTTGCCCTAGTCTCTAGTCTGTCAGAAGGTTAACCTACGCCTTAGTTGTAATGGTATCTCTTCAGGGTTTCTGAGCCACGGGGTGGGGGACATTGAGAACCCACATCTCAACTTCAACAAAGTATTTTTTTTTACATGTTTTATAATTGCACATTTCCATAGCCTTTTTTCCCCCAATTTTATAGTATCTTTTTTCTTTTTGGTGAGAATTAAAAAAAAATTATTGAAATAGATATTCAATAAATTTAGGGTTATTTTTACTGAAATATAATTGATTTACAATGTGTTAGTTTCAGGTGTACAACAAAGTGATTCAGTTATACATATATATGCATGTATGTGTGTATATTGTGTGTATGTATATGCACATGTGTGTGTGTGTGTATGTATATATATACATACATACATATATATTCTTTTTTTGCAGTCATTCAGAGAAAAGGTTGAGAATCTGGGGATGAATAAATTGAATCGACTGGTATGATAATCAGACTAGACTGGGACTAGAAAATGATAAAATTTCTCTTATTAAAAATGTCAGAGGAAAGCATGATAAATTTACGCCTGATCAAATAGATGATACTAAAAATATAAAATCAAGGAGTGCCAGAGGGATAGTTAAAAATAACCCATAGCAGTTCAGAAGGAAATCTTCCCAGACCCGGCCTCAAATTCTAATTTAATCTAAGTTTCAAAGTATCTTTACTTTATCCTAAATCCTGAAATGATTTAGGTTCAAACTCACTCTTACTGACCCACAGTTTGATGTTTTATTCTTTTCTGTTGCTAATATTATCTTCCAAGTCATCTGGACTTGAAATTTAGGATTATTTTTGCTTCCTAAATACTTTTACGTAACTCTGTTTTACTTTCCACAGTGACTTCAGACACTAAAACCTATTCATTTTACCAGAAGACTCTCTCACATCCACCTTCTCTTTTCCATGATGGTATAGCTAATTGAAGTAAGGATGTAGTGCTGATTTGGCCAAGTGAAATGACTGCTTTTCTGAAGAGCATGTAGGTAGTTATAGGAGTAGAAGAAAGGCGGAGGGTATGTGTTGGTATTATCTACATTGATCTTTGAAGGTGCAAAAGAGAAAGTCAAAAAGAAAACTCAGGAGAATATGTTTAGCAGGATGAGAGAGTGTGACTCCTTCAGAAGGGATCGAGCCAGTCACCCAGAGAGAATTATCCTATAGTTCATGATCATAGTTACCAAATGATAAAAGAGGGCAGGAAGCATAGTGTTGACTATCAAGATCAAATTGTGTTCACATACCATGGTGGCCAAGGAGAAAAGGAAAAGGTGTAGAAATAAAATTTCTGGTGTCTAAAAAAGCTAATATATTGAAATTCCCTGGTGGCTCAATAGGTTAAGGATCCAACAATGTCACTGCCGTGGCTTGGGTCACAACAGTGGCACTGGTTCAATGCCTGGCCCCAGAACGTCTTCATTTTAAATTTTGGCATGGTCAAAATTTAAAAATAAATTAATTAATTAAAAAGTTAACTTCTCTTAAACATTAGAAGGTGTCTCTGTCATGGACCAGCATTCCAGTGTGGCAGGAATTAGCAGCAGCTGAGTCATAGTTAACCCCTTGAAGAAGGCCTAACCTGTCCTGATTTCTCATTGGTGTCATAGACTTAGCTCCTGTAGGTATTAGGGTTTGCAAGTCTGCTACAATGCAATCTATACATATTACAGATGAGGAGCATCCTGGGACCCAGAGTGACAAAAGAGACTTGCTCAAAACACATGGGTTACTAGAGACTATATCTAGTCACTTGTGATGGAGCATGATGGAGGATAATGTGAGAAAAAGAATGTGTGTATATATCTATGACTGGGTCATTTTGCTGTACAGTAGAAATTGACAGAACACTGTAAATCAGCGATAATGGAAAATGATTTTTATTTGTCATGAAAAATTAAAAATCAATCAATCAAAAATAAAAGAAATAGCCTTGATTTATAATCTCTCAACCAGATCTCCTACTTTGGGATTTATGGAAGTGGTGCATTAAACAATGTGGCACACTTGAAAAGGTCCTAAGAGAGAAATAATTATATTCCCAGGTCTATTGCTTATTTTTGGGTAGCCTTTGTCAACTGTGCCCAATTTTCCTCATTTATACAGCTATGGTAATAGGTGTGCCCTACTTACTTTGTAGGGTTACATTTACAAAAGAATAAAATCTATTTTTAATGTTCTCCAAAATAAGGAAAACAATAATTTTTAGAAACTTGAATTAGCCAAAAGTCATGGGTTCTAGGCCTAGTTCCTCTACAAGCTAGATGTATGAATTTTCTTACATTCTTAAATTTTTCTTAAATTCTTTAGTTTCAAACTCAAATTTTATTTTCCATGATTTTTGCAAGATTAATCTCATTCATCACTTTTAAAGTGTTTTCCTTGAACTAAAATCTTTATTACTTGGGCCAAACCCAAAGGTGAATTAAACTTATAAAGAATGAAAATGGACTATTGAGCTGGGTCTACTTAATGGGCATGTCAGAAGCACAGGGAGATGTTGATAAGGTACCAATATTTGAAACATTAGCACCTCCTACTTTGGCACAAAACAGATCTCATCAAGAGTAGAGATCCAGAGAGCAGAGCTCAGGGAGGAAAAGCAGATATAAATGACTGGAGAAGTGCTTCCAGGGCACTGAGTCAGCCAGAACAGGGCCTCCTGCTGAGCTCAGTGGATCTTTTCTCATTTGCCTGGAGCCTTGGCTGCAGGCTGCTTTGGCAGTGCCTGCTGGGAAGACAATTTTTAGTCCATTGATTCATTTGAGCTGGGCAGTTTGCCCTGGTACTTAGGCACTCAGACAAAAATGCCCTTAATCACTGGCAAACCCTGGGATGCCAGGGCCAGTGGCTCAATAAGCACCCCAGGGCTGCCCAAGGGAGAAAGAGGGCCAGCCACTAAGAATTCATAGAAATTAAGGCTTGACTTTGCAAGCCAAAACTCTAACTAATCCTCGATTTGGGTGTCAGGATCATTCTAACTTAAGAGAACTGCACTCTTTCCTTTACTGTCAGTATAGCCAAGAGCAGCTGGGGAGCAGGTCCCTTCTGCAGATCCTCGTGATCTACTTCTCGATGACTGCCACTTATCCCGGGGTGTGCCTGCCCAGGAAACTTCTCCTGACCTCCTCTCTCTCCTTAGTGGGATCAGGCCTCTACCCCAGTCCTCCTCAAAACCTTTCCCACTCACCATTATTGCATCACCATCACAACAAATTAAAACTCCTCTTTTCATCTTTATCTCCTCAATAAGACGCTCAAATGAAATTAAGGGCTCCTATTTCATTACTAATTTCCAGTACCTAGCATAGTGCCCAGCATAGTGAAACACCCTTCTATCCTTAAATGCCTATGAAGGGAAGGAGGAGGGGAAGAAGAAAGGAAGGAAGAAATGAAGGAAAGGAGAAGCAAAGGGAGGGAGGGAAGAAGGGACAGGAGGAAGGGAAATAGAGGTGGCTCCTCTGGTTAAACTGAGCCAGGTGCTGCCTGAAGGATTGGTGACCAAAGTCCCCAAAAGCAATACTAAGAGGAGAATCCAGGGTCTGAAGAGACAATACAGGGAACTGGAGGAAAAACTAATTCTGAAACTGAGACCCAAAGGCCTCAGTTTTACTTTTGATGCCACCACGGCAGTAACTGCCTAATGCAGGGCCACACAACAGCAGGTGCTCATCTTCCGGATCCTCATCCATAAAGCTCTAGGATAATGAGGTGAGATTATTAGTGCACAAGCATTTTGAAAGTTCAAAGAGTACTTCGAATACAACGGGTTGTTAAGGTCTCTACCACCACCATGAAAGAATTAGGACTATTTCCTCTCATAATTTATGGTTCCTTTCTCTGTTCTTACCTGAACCCATATGACTCAAATGGGGAAAAAAAAAAAGGGATAATCAGATTGCTCTTTTTAAATATGCCTTTATGTTGCCAGTGAAATTTCTTCATGAACGAGAAATGCCAGTAACACAGCGATTACATCATATTTTAATAATAATAAGGATGCCTTAAGCAGATAGAGCATCGAGAGTCCTCAAAAATACACTCATACCGGATTTTTATGAGAATTTCTTTAGAAAGTCCAATTAAATAGGGTAGCCCAAATTTACAGGTGGTCAAAGTGAGACATTGAAATTAAGTGACTTGTTCAAGATTGAATACTTGGTTAGCATCTAGAAGAATGCTATGTACATGATAAGTTCAAAAATATTTATAGAAATACAGTGCTGGAAAAATATAAAAGGTAAACAAGTCCAACTTCCTATATACTGAAGGAAATTTTTCTGACAGAGGTATATATCTAACAACCGACAAATACTTAAACATCATTTAAGTACCAAAATCCTTCCAGAAACAAAATCTTTCACTATTAGTCTTTCATTTTAGGATCCAGTGTGCTCATTGTGTAAAATAGATAATAATTAACACATATTTCCTAGATATTTTAAAGATGAAATGGATAATACGTGTAAATCACTTAGCAGGGACAATTCCTGGCACAGAGCAAGTATTCAGTAAAGGTTCTTAATACTCTTAGTACTATAATTTTATTAGTCTATCTTTGTTTTGGTTTCTTTTTTTTTTTTCTCTGGATCCTCTTTAGCATTTTGCATCTTTTTGCTTCAGGCTCTTTCACTGCTTCAGGTGAAGAGAGGGAAAGTTGTTTCCATGATTCCTTAAATCATCCTCACCAGAGTGTAAATCGTTGGTCTTAATTTCTCTCTCTGCACCAGGGAGACTTAAAGTTGTGATGAATTGACAACAGCAGAGTCAAAGATGAAGGCTTCTGAGAAAGCAGATTATTTCCTTCCAGAATCTGAAAGGAATATATTTAGTAACTATCCATTTCAATAACATGACTCTGTGGCGTCCAGTCCTAAAAATATAATTGAAATTCTTATAAAGTTTTACAGTGACAAATAGTCATTGCTTAGAAAACTCTGATTTAAAGCATATTACATAAATTTCTTTTTTCTGTTAAGAAACAGAATGTGGGCAAGACCATCCATTGGAATATTGAAAAACTATTGAAATTCCAAATTTGTTTAATATAATTTCTTCTATTTGAATTTTATCTTCAGTAGTTTTTTAATATTCATACCATGTTAATGCAATTTCACATGTATGGAGTTTATTAGTAAATTTGCATGTATGTGTGGTATATTATCATAATTTTTATAGCTAAGACATGTAATCAAGAAGTTTTGAAACCAATAATTTATACAAAACCTGAGATTAGTAGGTATTTAAAAAGTGGCTATATGACATCTTTACCATTATTCACAAAAGAAAAATAGAAAAGATCTGCTCATTTATAAACTAATATTGACATTTTATTCTTCTTCAATATGATTTTGAAATTTGATAAAATTCAGTTCTTTAAATTTCTATGCTCCACCTCTCTTTATAAAACCAAATTTGTATTTACTGTGCTCTCCACGTGGAGAGTATGTGGAATATGCCACCAACATTCAAAGGAAATATTCCTAAGGGTTGATGGAAAACCAGACCACAAATCCAACTGGAGATCTTGACATCCTTTATAGCAAACATTTTCACAAGTTTTTGTGAAACAAACAAACATTTTCACAAGTTTTTGTGAAACAAACCAACATTTTCACAAGTTTTTGTGAAACAAACAGAAACAAATACCAAATGTCAGGTAACCAAGTTATGCTTCACAAGCATGGTTCAATTCTCACTTTCAAGCATCAGATAATTCTAGACCCATACCCTTTTCTCAAAAATACAGATATAAACTGAAAGATGTTTTCTCCATGGCCCTCAGGGTAGGTAATCTCTCTTAAAGACTGGTATGTATTAGAGAATCTTTCAGAGAATTTTCTCTCTCATTTCCAGTTCTTTTTCCTTTCCTGGTGGTTTAATGATGAAAGGTTATACACTAAATGTTTCTGTCCCACCCAACACCCATTTATCAAAACCTGTCCTCAAATGTGATATTATTAGGAGGCAGAGGCCTGAAAGGTGTGATTAGACCATGAGAGTTAAATCCTGATGAATGGGATTCATGCCCATATAAAAGAGGCCCCAGAGAGCTCCCTTGTCCCTATTACTATGTGAGGACACGGCAAGAAGCTGGCCACCTATAAACCAGGAAACTGGCCCTCACCAGTCACTGAATGTGCTCAGTACCTTGATCATGGACTTATTAACCACCATAACTGTGAGAAATAAATCTTTATTGTTTTGCCTAAAAAGGGCATTTTTGTTATAGTACCTCAAATAAACTGAGGCAGGGAATGTAATAAATTAAGCCCATAAATCTCGGCAGAGACACCTAGAAACATCAGGCTCCTTCAAGATTACTTTGAAGAAATATACTTTGACAGTAACTCCATTCTAACAATTTCCCTGGAGCCCAGCAGGCCTGGCAACCTACATCATGGTATCTTACAAAACATACTTTTCAGAAATAATGTCAACGACTATGCTTTCCAAGCATTTCTTACTCATAACCCTTTATCAGGAGTCATTCCAGGGTTCACCGGAACATTCCCCTTTTGCTTTGGGCACCAGCAAAACTACAGTTCTCAACTTTTTAAAATCTAAGTGGGACTATGTGATGAGTTCTACCCAATGTATCTACAAAGAAGTGATGTAAATTACTTCCAGGCTAGGACCTAAAATGTCCTACAGAATCATCCACATGGGCTATCTTTTGTCATTAGGTGGCTGGATGTAAAGTTTCCAGTGGAGGACTCCAAAGAGGCCATGGGGAAAGACAAAACACTGAAGAAAGAAAAAAAAAAGGAAACTAGGTCACAACTCATGAAAGAAGAATCTGATAAGTTGTATTTAAGTAAAATTTTTAAAGTTCTGCTCTGCAAAAGACACTGTTAAGAGAATGAAAAGCCACTGACTAACAAAATATTTGCAAAATAAATATCTGATAAAGGACATATATCCAACATATATGAAGAACACCTAAAAATCAGCCATAAGAATACAAACAGCCATGTAAAAAAAAATGGATTAAATACCTAATAGAAACCACAGCAAAGGTGGTAAATAAATATGTGAAAAGATGCTCGACATCATTTGACACTAGAAAATCTTAAACTAAAATGTGGTACTTGGAGTTCCTGTCATGGCACAGTAGTTAACAAATCCAACTAGGAGCCATGAGGTTGCGGGTTCAATCCCTGGCCTTGCTCAGTGGGTTAACAATCCGGCATTGGCCGTGAGCTGCAGTGCCGGTCGCAAATGCGGCTCGGATCCTGCGTTGCTGTGGCTGTGGCGTAGGCTGGCGGCTACAGCTCCAAGTAGACCCCTAGCCTGGGAACCTCCATATGCCACGGTTGCAGTCCTAAAAAGCAATAAATAAATAAATAAATAAATAAATAAATAAAATGTGATACTTACACTTAGCTATTAGAATGGTTAAAATCCAAAAAACATGCACCAAATTTCAGGAGTCACTCAAAAAATTGTGGCATCAGGCTCCAGAAGCTGCTGTCACAACCAGTCTTCCCAAAAGAAGCCCCATCTTGAGAGATCTTGATGGGGCAGCAGGGACATCAGGAGAATCCTGAGATGAAAAATACCTCGGTTCTTTCATATCTCTACAAAGATCTTTGTGAACCCAATGATCTTTTCCTCTGTAGTTTTGTCTTCTATAGAGTGTCCTATATGATTGGGGTCATGTGATGTGTGACCTATTCGTTTTTTTTTTTTTCAATTGGAAATATGCATTTGGGGTTTACTGAATATCTCCTCATGGCTTTACAGTTCATTTCCTTCCTCACTAAATTGCATTCTGTTGCCTGGATGCACCCCATTTTATGTATTTTCTCACCTGTTAAGGAATATCTTGTTTGCTTCCATGTTTGGAAGTAGTTACGAACAGGGCTGCTGTAAACAAAACATTTTTTTTAATTGACAATGTCGGTTTTTGACAGGAATATAAAGCAACAGGAGCAGTCACTCATTGCTGGTTACAGCTATTCTGGAAGACATTTTGGCAGCTTTTTACAAAACTAAACCTAATTGCTGTATGATCCAATAATTACACTCCTAAGTGTTTACCTAACTGAAAACTACGTCCACACAAAAACTTGCATATATATGTTTTTAACAGTGTATGCATAATTACCAAAAACTAGAGGTATCGTATTCTTCAGTAGGTAAATTGATAACTAAACTATGATATATCCTTACAATGGAATGTTATTTGGCAATAATGAATGGATGTGACATATGAAACTATGAAGAGATATATGATAATCTTGGATGCATTTTACCAGGTGAAAGAAACCAGCATGAGCCGGGGAGGAGCTGCTTTGTATAAATTCCAGAAAATGTATCATATTCCAGAAAATGTAGAATTGATGGGATAGTAGAAATATCAGTCATTATGGGAAAGAAAGTTTGAGTAGGGATATTTGGAACCATTGAAACCATAGTGGAACCATTGAAACCGTAGTGTTATGTAATGGTAGATAGATGAGGCTATGAAATTGTCCAAACTCGTAGATTTGAACAGCACAAAGAGGGAGCCTCAATGTATGCAAATATTTTTAACATTAGTTAGGAGGTTAAGACCCTCAGGATGCAATGAAGACTGTGGCAAAACAACCTAGCTATATTACAAGCTCTGAAACAACTTCACAGAAGGGAATGTAGACAAAAAGTACTGGCCTAAATTACTGGAAATGAGTAAAATCTATGAGACTAAAGGCAAACAGATCCTGACATCAGTATTTAAATCTTTCTGATAAAGTTGTCTCCTTTGGGTTAACAATTCTGATACCACTGTACATAATGATACAATTTGGAAAATAAATGTCAGGTGAGAGGAGTCAGGTTTCTCATTATTGGAGTGAGAGGTTACAAGCAAGCCAGAGGAGGAGCCTACAGTGATAGGTGTGGTAATGGATAAGAGTTGGAAACATCAATATGCGCTTATGTTTAGTATAATACAGATATAGATGGTGACATATAGAAAACTTACTTATGTACATACACATACATTTCCTTGAGTCAGCTGAGCCTATAGCAGCAGCAAACCTAGCGCTCAGATGCTATTTTCTAACATCACCGTCCAGCAAAAGGGACCAGTCACCCTGAGGAAGTGACTAATCTAGGATTTGGTAGGAAATATACAACATGAGCCTGGAGTGTCTTGTAGTACCCGGAATGAAGTGCTCAGGGGAAAAAAAAAAAGCATAATGACAAGAGTATGGATGAATGAATGAATAAATAAATAAGGAGAAAGAGACAAATCTCCCTTGCACAAGAATTAGAAGCTATTCATGTAGATATTGCACCCTCAAAAGAATAAAACCTAACTCCCTGCTTCTCACACATTTGGGCTGCATGTACTCTTCCTTCCACAGAGTACACTAAGTATGGAAAGGGGGAAAGCTGTGAAAGAAGAGTAACTCTACAATAGAGAAAGACAGCAAACACTACCTCAACCAAGTGATCAAGGATCACCAACGGCGAGAAACTATGTTGATGGAATGTACCCTTGATACGCTTCAATGAAAATGGCACATCACATCTGTGGTCTTCCTCCCAAATACCTACAGCCTCAGTATGAGAAGCAGAACATGCTCTCCCAACCTCCCTCACTGAACAAGGCCAGTAACAAGTGAGAACTGAGTCTGTAGTGATTTTACAGTTGTTTGCTACAGCTGCTACAAAGACTAACGCAGACTTCTTTGAAAATAGAATGAAAGACACGTTCCCTCTTAACAGAACGATGCAAATAGGCCCAGGTGCAGATTTCAGGAGCCCATTTGTAGACCCTCTCACCTTTCTCACAGGGAGCAATCCTATAGCCATTATCAGCACAGAGCCCTACCTATCTCCAGTGCTGCTTTGAAATTTTCTACCATCACACCTTCTAATTGGAATAACTTTTATTTTGGGTGTGATGGATGTGACAGTTTCCCTCTCATCATGGCTCAGGCAATTTGAAATCAATGTTATCTTTTTGTTTATAACTCCTGGGAGGACAAATGAATGAGTAACAACAGCCTGTTGTCTTATGTGTCTGTGGTCCAGTAATGCATAAACATTCTCCTTCCCACAGGTAGAAACTGACTGAGCTTTTGTTGTTGTATTGGCTCACCAAGACTGAGGATGGCTAAGAGTCATGGAGTTTAACTGAGCATATTTTCTAGTTTCAGCTGTGCCAATTAAACCTCATTTTTGGGGTTCCTATCATGGCTCAGCAGAAACAAACCTGACTAGCATCCACGAGGACGCAGGTTTGATCCCTGGCTTCACTTAGTGTGTTAAGGATCCTGCATTGCCATAAGCTGTGGTGTAGGTCACAGAGGTGGCTCAGATCCCACATTGCTGTTGCTGTGGTTTAGGCCAGCAACTGCAGCTCCAATTTGACCCCTAGCCTGGAAACTTCCATATGCCATGGGTGCTTCCCTCAAAAGACAAAAAAAAAAAATTATTTTCAATATGTTTTCTCTATCTGACCCTCTTTTATGTTTATAGAACCAGGTAGGTTTACGAAGTTGTATCTGATATTGAGAAACAACTAAAAGCAACCACAATCCAACGATAGTATCACCATATGTAACCTTGATGCTGACCTAGCATCACTCCCCCCACATTCCCCTTCACTCACTTTGCATTATAATCAATACCTACTTGGCCATTTTCCTTGTCCCCCTGAGTCCCCGAGGTTAATCTCCGGTATCTGGTAGTAAAAGCTGTATTGGTATCAATTGTCTAATTAGTATTCACTTTTTAAATTTTTATTTTTTTTAATTTTATTGGAAAATAGTTGACTTAAAATGTTGTGTTAGTTTCAGGCATACAGCATAGTGAATCAGCCATACAGATATATATAGCCACTCTTTTTCAGGTTATTTTCCTATGTAAGATACCACACAGTACTGAGTAAATTCCCCTGTGCTATAGAGTAGGTCCCCATGACCTGTCTATTCTACATACATACGGTGTGTATAGATCAATCCTAACCCAGTAATTTATTCCCCCCATCCCTTTGGTAAACAGAAGGTTGATTTCAAAATCTTTGAATTTCTGTTTTAAGTTCTATTGTGTCAATTCTGTTAGATTCCACATGTTAGTGATCCCCATATGATATTTGTCTTTCTCTGTATGACTTAACCTCACTTATTATGATAATATCTAGGTCCACACATGTTGCTGCAAATAGCATTATGTCATGCTTTTTTATGGATGAATAATATTCCATTGTACATATGTACCGCATTTTTATCCCTTCCTCTGTTGTTGAAATTTGGGTTGTTTCCATGTCTTGGCTATTATAAATAGTGCTGCAGTAAACACTGGTGTGCATGTATCTTTTCCAATTATGGTTTCTCTGGATATATTTGGCTTCATTTTTAAAAGACACTTGTAGGGTATAGCTTTGCAATTTTCCCAGTGTACACATTTATTTAAATTATTTGTAGAAATAAATGTGTTGACATATATATGCTTGTTTGTGGGTTGTTTATTTACTGGCAATGTGAGCAGCTTTCTTAACCAGCAAACACAATGTGGTACTGCTGATATTTATAACTAAATCACCATGGCTAGACGCCCAGATTTTCCCAGATATCCTCTTCTTCAAGCAATTCTCGGAATCACCAAAGAGGCTTCTATCTATCAGGAGTCAGCCAGCCAAACTGAGATCACCCACAGCTTCCAGGTCCATTGGCTCCTCAGAAGGCCTCTCAGCTCGATTAGACTCACAGGAGATAGAGGTGAGGTGCTCAGCCCGAGCCTTCTGACCTAGAACCTTCTTCTGCACCTTCCAGCCAGAAACCGTGTGGTGATGCCTGTAAGCAAGGATCACCCTTTCTACTTTATGGCTTTCTGGAGATCGGGGCTGGGAAGGAGAGGTACAGAATTACGAGGTATGAACCCAATAGTAAAAATTTTTAGTGATACAACCTTCAACTCATACGCATGCCCACCTTTTCACAGAAGGGTAGGGCAAGTCCTAGTCTCAGCTAAAGCTTCCCGGCTGAATTCAGAACCTTCATTTCACAGGACTTTTTCAAAAGATCCTGCTCAATCTGTGTCACTTGTTCGTGTAAATGAGCACGTGGCAGAGGAGTGTCACTGTATTTTTATCACCTTGACTGCACCTAAGCCCCAGTACCAGTGTAATCAAGGTAACCTGGTAAGTACCCCAGTGCAACTTTACATGGTAACAAATAACAGACACAAACTAATTTACAATAATGAGACATTCTTCAAGCTTACCATGAAAATAACTTTTATTTTTAATTACCCTTTCTTTATATTTTTATTCTCAGAAAAAACTCATACTCATTTATATATATGCCTATGCTTAAAAAAATCACATAGCCCTCATATACTAAAGAAGAAATCATTTTCCAAGTAGAAACAGAAGTCAGAAAGGAAATTTTTTCTTCCAAGTTTTTTCATTGTTAAGAGTGTATTGTTTACTCTGTCCTGATAAGCAAAACCTAGCTTTATCTACAACATTATAGAATTCTAACCACCAACACTCTGCCTGGTTTACCCAAGTGCTCTATTTCTGAATTGATACTACAGATACTGCTAGTTTTATTTGTCAATGACCAAAGGAAAATATTTGAACATAGTATGAAAATGTCACTATCTATTAATGTAATATAGAGAATATACATAAAGCGGTTGTCAGATAAATGTCAGAACTTCATTCACGTCACACAGACAATTAGCACAGAATGTTGAGAGGTCAGATTAATTTTGAACACTAAGAACTAGAGCATGTGAATTCAGTAATCTCATCTGAATTCATAGCTGAAGAAGAGTAGATGCGGTTGGGGTATTTCACTAACCTAATAGTGGAAGAGAACACATTGTAGAAGACATTCTGGGTTTGGGTTAGATTCTAAAATAATTCAAAAAACAGTGTAGGAATGTGTATACTCATTAAGGTTTTCTTCATTAATGACTTGTATTCGTGTAAGACGTTATAGTTTTCAAAGCACTGTCAAATCCACTTTTTCACCTGACTTTCCAAACATCCTTATAAGAAAGAAAAGGGCAACTAACACCTGGTTTTAAAATGAGGGAAAAGAAGTATAAGCAGGACACTGGAAGGAGGCTTGCTAAAATCAGCACAAATGGAATACTGGAGTGTAGAAATCGGTTCTAAAAAAATCTGTCAAGATTTTTGTGTATGTCTCCGCCAGATGAAATAAGTCAAAATTTGAATTTGGCTCTAGTCTCCCGAGTAACTTCAGCAACTTAGCTATCATTCCTCAGCCTCAGTTTCCTTATCTATAAAATAGGAAAATTTCTCACAGCATCATTAAGGCTTTTGTGAATATTTATATCAGAATGTTTATGTAAAATTACACCTTTTGTAAGTGCTCGATAAATATCCACTCTTTTTCTCTCACTTTCATTATTTACAGAAAGGTCCATTCACACCAACACAGTCCCTCTGAATATGATTCTCTGCAAAACCACCATCAGTGTCCAGCTAGAACTAGGAAGAGATTAAGTTAGGAAATCATCGTGGGCAGGAAATTCGTTGGAATGGAGCTGTCTGTTGGGTGTTCTGACTTATCTGAACTGTCCTGCCCAGTTCTGAGACAGCTCACATCATCTATAGGTCACTGTGGGTCCCAAAAGATTCACCTCCTTCCATCCGCGTGGTCGTAGATGTCCTTGACATACATCATCCTAGTTGGTGCGATTAAAAAGATCCTGTGGCAAATGTTCCAATCTACAGAACAGAAGAGACTCACAGACTTAAAGAACAGACCTGTGGTTGCTGGGCGGGGGTTGGGGGAGTGAGGGACTGGGAGTTTGGGATTAGTAGATGCAAACTAAAACATTTAGAATGTTTTAAAACAGTGAGGTCCTACTGTACAGCACAGGAAACTATATCCAGTCTCTTGGGATAAACCATGATGGAAGATAATATAAAAAGGGGAATGTATATATATGTACAAATTGGTCAGTTTACTATACAGCAGAAATTGGCACAACACTGTAAATCAACTATACATATTTAAAAACAAAGAGCCTGGGACTTAGCAGAATAAGAAGGGTATCCTTTGCCTTGGGTTGTACCCCACACGGCTACAGATCATTATTTTGGCACTCTCCCAAATGGAACTCCCTGAGATTTCAAGGTGCCTTATGATCAGAGGAGTCAGTGGGGAGAGCAGACAAGCCCTGGAAAAGTTGAGGAAGACACAGGGCAGAGCTTTAATCAACATCTAAGTTTCATCTCAGTTAAAGGCTTTTCATATCTCTGATTTTCCTATTCTTTGCCTACAAAACAAAAAAGGGTGAAGAGGTATTAAACCCATCTTTACAATCCTGTGAGTTCATGATACCAAGGGGCCTGGCATTTTTTGATGCAAGGATGTCAAAAAACAAAATCATGCAGAATCCAGTAAAGGAACAAAAATAGTATGGGAAATCTAATGCAGCAAGAGAGTGAATAACATCTCACTTGTCAAGGTGTGAGCCAGGCTGAAAGACTGGTCAACCAGCCAACAAGAGCAACAGAAGAAACACTAGATGAGACTTGGGAGAGAGTGTGGGAAAGAAAGGTGGAGGCAAGCAAACTTTCAAAGCTACTCCAGAGTTGCCTAAGAAGACGGAACCGGCTAAGGGGCTAGGAAGCCCCTGCTGTGGAAAAATGTGCTTTGGCCACAAGGAGAAAAAGGTTTCTTCTGGCCTGGTCCCTCCCTCATCTCATCTTATCATTTGTTGCCAAATTATTCATCCTAATTCACCTCAGTGTGGCTGGAAGATCATATTAAGGGATTTGTAAGTGAGGTGAAATTTGACAGAGTCTTAAAAGATGAGTAGGAACTCGTAGAGGGTGAGGCCATTGAGCTGCAAAGAGGAGGAAGGACAGAGAACATCTATTTTATGGAGCACCTCTTTTGTCACAGATGTATACTAGTTGCTTTACATGCATTTTACATAAACCACACAACACCACCATTGTTATCCTTACCTTACAAATAAGGAAGAAGAGGCTCAGAGAGACTAAGAAATTTGCCTGTGGTTACTCAGCTCCCAACTCTAAAGCCTACTCTAAGTCCATTATCCCGTTTCTTCTTTCCCGCTGTACCTTGCAACAATTCAGTGTCACAGAGTTGCAAAAGAATAAGATTGATCTGGGAGTCGGTATCTACATTGTATGAAGAGAATAAGCATAGTTAAATGGGATGTGAGAACTGGGGATGTGGTTCAAAAGTTAGGTTGAGGCCAGACTAGAAGTGGTCTTGAGAGTGTTAGTGTATAATGCATGACCACTGATGTTTTCAAGGGAGGACAAAAGGCAGACAATTTGCCACCTAAGGAGTCTGGTCTCTGGGCATAGTGCTTGGCACTACCTCATGTCCCGTTAGGTGTTAACATAATATTATCAGGATCTTGTTGTTGTTGTTTATGACTGAAACTGTGGCATATGAAATTTCCTGGGCCAAGGCCTGAATCCACAGCTGCAGCTTACACTGCAGCTGTGGCAATGGCAAATCCTTTATTTATTTATTTATTTATTTATTTATTTATTTATTTATCGTCTTTTTGCCTTTTATGTAGAGCTGCACCCGCGGCATATGGAGGTTCCCAGGCTAGGGGTCGAATCGGAGCTGTTGCCGCTGGCCTTTGCCACAGCCACAGCAACGCGGGATCCGAGCCGCGTCTGCAACCTACACCACAGCTCACGGCAATGCCGGATCCTTAACCCACTGAGCAAGGCCAGGGATCGAACCCGCAACTTCGTGGTTCTTAGTCGGATTCATTAACCACTGAGCCACGAAGGGAACTCCAATGGCAAATCCTTTAACCCACTGCACGTGGCCGGGGATAGAACCCACATCTCTGCAGCAATCTCTCCACTGCAATTGGATTCTTAACCCACTGCACTATGGTAGGAACTCCTCAGAATCATTTTTATTCTTGAGAAATATCAATGTCTAGATCAGGTATAGGTCTTCCCAGGTTATCCTTGTTATCTGTGATTAAACTCCTCTGGGATCTGTCGTCAGGACTGTAGGTCCAAAGACCTATAGGTGTCAAGCGCAATCCCAGAATCTAAGAGTGTAAGGAGTGCAGTTGCAGGCACCCAGCTCATTTTACCTATTAGACTCCAGTCAAGAAAACATTCCCTTTACATAACTGCTCCTTGGTGGGGATCCCGCCAGCAAGCCTCCATACCCAGCGGCACTCAGAGAGACTTTATGTCCCCACTGGAATTTTGGATTCATATTTCTTTCATGTTTTATGAACTATATCTCTCACTTTTTAAAACAAGATCTGTCTATTGTAAATTTCATTTTTTCCCATTGTGCTCTACACAAGAAAATCAGAAGCTCGTGTGTAAAAATAAATAAATAAAATAACAATAATAGTAATTATGGGACCAGCACCACATGACAGCAGCAATAACAGCTTTCTAAATCCTTTGAGTGTAAAAGTCTTACTTGTTTTATGAGCCAACACATGGAGCTAGTCTTAAAAATAAAAAAATAAGAATGGTGTCTTGTAGTTCAGATATCACAGAGAAAAAAACTGCATCCTTAATTAAGATTTATGGGCCTCCGTAGGGCCCAGCAAAAGGAGAGAAATGGCCCAAGAGTGTAAAAACTAACAGTTAAAAATGGGAAAATATGATTAAGGGCCTTTAATTCCTCCTGCCTATTTCACAGAGCTTCCAGTGGCCCCAGGCAAAAGCAGGCACTTATTGTCTTTAAAACAGCATTATTCTTGGCATAAAATGTTTATGAATTAAGATGAAATTTGTAAGAAATAATATTAACCTTACATGAAAGGCTTCTCTTGCTAGAAATCATATTTAGTTCGGTGCAAAAAAAAATACTTAAGACAAAATATATGCATATAAATTTACACATAAGGGAAGATGCACATAAACTGATGTCTTGCCTGGTGTTGCTTTAGTACCTTTCAGTTTTCATAGGAGCCTATGCTTGATCTTGCTGCATCATCTCAAGAATCTTGAGAGACACTCACAGCAGTTATGAGAATCTTTACTTTGAAGATGAAGATTCTTTTTCAAGAGGTTAGGTTACTGTTAGAAATAGCCATAAATAAAATTTAATTCCAAATCCAGTGTTCACCCCACTATACCACAGAGCTCCTCCTCCGAGTGTTTACTTGTGCGTGTCATTTCTAAGTCATGTATTAAATTTTTAAAGCTTCTCGAGAACATTGTTTAAAAGCATAATGAAGAAACATAACATTATGTATTCAACACACAATATTCAAACTGAACAATAAAGATATCTTGTGCATGGATATTAAAGTGTGATTATAGAATAGTATACGATTAATTTTATACAGAAACATAATTCCTCAAGTTTCACCCTATGTACTTTCTTGACACAATGTTTGAGAATCAGAGAAAATCATTCTAAAAATACTTGTAGTCACTACTGCCCCTGTCATCACAAAGGCAATTAATTATCCAATCCTATCTATGTGATTTTATCTAGAAATTATTCTCTCTATTCTTTCTCTCCAAAGAGTGTGAAGCATTTTTGAGAAATGACTGTGTTACCAATTTTTATGTCTCTAGCTAAAGTTGGGAATGCTGTCCTTATTTGATTTTGTTGATTAAGTTAGGATATTTTTCTTTAATTTTTTAAATTATTTCCTTAATATTTCGACATTGCCCTCTTGATCTCATACTTTGATATTAAGACAGAGCTATTCCTTTCATGATTGCATAGCTTTAATTATTCATCATTAAACCTGACTTTTCAAATTCAAGTTCCGATCTGGTTCTAGTTCTGCCAACCACATGACCAGCCTAGGAAAGGAGTAATGTTTGTGAATATCCACATCCAGTACTAATTTTGACAACTTTTATTCTGCTCCAAAGACTCACAGATCTGGTAGCCACTCTTCCAACAACCTCAACTTTCCCAAAAAAGGGGACAAACAGAAGGCCAAAAAACATGAAAAGATGCTCAACATCACTAATTATTAGAGAAATGAAAATTAAAACTGTGATGAGGTATATCTCACACCAATCAGAATAACCATCATTAAAAAGTCTTTGCAGCAGCATGGATGGAATTAGAGACTCTCATACTGAGTGAAGTCAGTCAAAAAGAGAAAGACAAAAAGTCTACACACCATAAATGCTGGAGAGGATGCAGAGAAAAGGAAATCCTCCTACACTGTTGGTGGGAATGTAAACTGTACAACAATTTCGGAAAACAATATAGAATCTCCTCCAGAAATTAAAAATAGAGCTACCATACAATCCAACAATCCTGCTCCTGGCTATAGGTCTGGAGAAAACCATAACACAAAAAGATAAGGGTTCCCGGCTTGGCTCAGCGGTAACAAACTCAGCTAGTATCCATGATAAAACAGGTTTCATCCCTGGCCTTGCTCATTGAGTTAAGGATCTGGCATTGCTGTGGCTGTGGTGTAGGCTGGCAGCTATAACTCCAATTTGAACCCTAGCCTGGGAAATTCCATATCCCATGAGTGCAGCCATAAAAAGACACACACCAAAAAGATATATGAACCCCAGTGTTCATTATTATGCTATTTATAATACCCAGGACATGAAAGCAAGCAATCTAAATGTCCATCAAGAGAGAAACAGTTTAAGAAGATATGGTACATAAAATGGGATATTAGCCAAAAAGAATGAAATAACGCCATTTTCAATAACAATAGTTGGACCTAAAGAATATCATACTTAAATGAAGTAAGCCAGCCAAAGACAAATATCATATGACATCACTTATATGTGGAATCTAAAAAAAAATGATACAAACTAAGTTATTTGCATAACAGAAACAGCTTCACAGACTTCAAAAATCAAGTTATGATTACCAAAGGGGAAAGGTAGAGGGGAGGGATGGATTGAGAGTTTGGGATTGTTATATACACACTTTTGTATACAGAATGGATGGTCAAAGAGGACCTGCTGTATAGCACAAAGAACTCTACACAATATTCTGTAATAACCTATATGGGAAAAGAATCTGAAAAAAAATGGATATATGTATAACTGAATCACTTTACTTGCACAGCAGAAATTAACAACATTGTATATCAAAGATACTTCAGTAACATTTTTTTCTTGGCTGCAGTCATGGAAGGTTCAGGAATTGAACCCCTGCTACAACAGCAACCCTGCACTGCTGCAGTGACAATGCCAGATCCTTAACCTACTGTGCCACAAGAGACCTCCAATAAAATTTTCTCAATGAAAAAAAAGAGAGAGAGAAGAGAACTCAAAAGGTTAAAAAAAAAAAAAAGATATGCAATAACAAAGACATGGAAACAGCCTAAGCTCTCCTTCCTTATGTCCGTTGACAGAGGAGTGGATAAAGAAGATATGGTACATATACACAATGGAGTGTTAGTCATTTAAAGAAAAGAAATAAAGGCATTTGGAGCAATATGGATGGACCTAGAAATTATCATGCTAAGCGAAATTAGTCAGAGAGTGAGACACCAACATCATATGCTATCACTTACATGTGGAATCTAAAAAAGGACACAATGAACTTCTTTGCAAAATAGATACTGACTCACAGACTTTGAAAACCTTATGGTTTCCAAAGGACACAGGTTGGCAGGTGGGTGGATGGGCTGGTGTTTGGGGTGGAAATGCTATAAAAGTGGGTTGTGATGATTGTTGTACAACTATAAATGTAATAAAATTCTTGAGTAATTAAAAAAAGAAAGTAAAATTTTTTAAAAAAGGTAAATGAAAAAGACTTTCCAAAGGGCATTCAGTGTTTTCATTATGTGTAGATAACCATTGTGCTGTTTACCTGAAACTAACATGATATTATAAATCAACTATACTGCAATTAAAAGTGTAAATAAATAGATAAAACTATTCTTAAATATATATTATTATTCATAAAATCTGTTCCTATGCTCTCCCCGTACTCTCTTGATGAATCACTTCCGTGACTTTAGAAAATATCATTATGAAGCTGATTCCTAAATCAATGCCTCTAGTGTCAAGACCGCTCTAAAACACCAGCCCTAAAGAGACACCTGCTTGAGCGATATCACCACCTCTGTTGTTAAGCAGCAATGCAAACTCATTATGTATAAAATCAAATTCATCATTGTGCCCCTAAGTTCTCCTTCCTTAAGTCCTCTAACAATACATGCTGTAGTTATTCCAGTTGCTTCACCTGGAATACCTACACTTCTATCAAGAAAGATTTCTTCCATTTTTCAGTTCTCACTTGAATCCCATCTTCCTAACACAGACTCATTATCCTTCCAGCCAAAGGTGGTCTCACTCTCTTTTAAATTTCTAAAACCTATATTTTAAATCTAATTGTTACTCAGGTATCAAAAACTAGTGATCTGTGCGATGTTAACATAGGTGCCTTTAAAAAATACATATTTGCTTCAGTTTCCTAAATGAAAGAGAAGTTTAAGGGAAGCTGTCTCTAAAGTGAGGTGTATAAGATGATCCAGTAAGAGGCAGAAAGAAAGCATTAGAATTTGTATTGAAATCCATCTTAAAATTAGGAAATTGATTTTATTAATATTTCATGTACAAATTGCCTGCATTGAACCTTGCATTAAAAAGTCTCATGTCCCATGCAACGTACAGGAATCCTCAGGAAAAAGCAGA
Source organism: Catagonus wagneri (assembly GCA_004024745.2). Classification (NCBI taxonomy): domain Eukaryota; kingdom Metazoa; phylum Chordata; class Mammalia; order Artiodactyla; family Tayassuidae; genus Catagonus; species Catagonus wagneri. The sequence continues at coordinate 2,189,192 of PVHT020000286.1, read as the reverse complement.
AATTCCTCAGAGCCAAAGAGTGAACAATGGGAACCTCATTTTTCTATTTGCTTTATAAGTTAAGTCACGTGCTGCATTTCATTTGCGCCTAAATAAGTAGATTTGTGGGCAGTGTTGTCTATTGTTAACAACATTATCTCTACAACAAAACAATAGCTTAAAATATTTCTTTCAAAGTTATTTGGAATAAATGAGTTGACATTAGTAGTAATAATGTAAATATTACATTAGTAATGAATAATAAGAAAAGGGCAAAGCAGATGTATTTATGCAGTATAGATACACAGATACAGAGAGAAGAGCTTTTCATTAGGAATGTTGTGAGACAAAAGCAACAGATTATATAATTAGACCCATTTGTAATATAGACCGTTAACCGCATCCTAGTATATATAGAGCATTGTGATACAGCTATTGATGGTTATGATGTCACCATATTTGGGAATAAATTTTATAATATTGCATACTTTATCCTGATTTATTTGAAAATTATATTTTAAGTATGTTTTCAAAGTTTATCATCTATCAGTATTATAATGTCTTTTATAATACTTTTAAAATACAGGTGCTTTCCCTTTTGTTTCTTTTTACAAACAGAGATGCATAATGACATAATTCAGAGACTGTTCACCTTGAGACTTGATTCTTTCACCAGGTGCCTCTGGATACCTCATTTGTGGTGAGGGGTTGGTGCTGATGACAGTGCCAAATGCCCGGTATCCCTCAGAGATGGAGACTTATTGGGTACCTACCACTGCTGCCTCCGTATCTAGTGCTGCCATCAACAGTATTGTTGCCACTTGCACAGATCGCAGCTAGAAACATCCTGTGAAAATCTGCCAGGCCTGCAGCATATTCAGCTGACATCCACATTTTCTCCAGAGTAGCAAGGCCAGAAAGCTTCAGGAAAGTTTAGACCTAGAACTTATCACCAAGTTAGTCCTGCTCTTCATTTTGTCAAAAACCCAGTGGCTCTTGCCACCATCAACACTTCCTTAGCACTGGTAAATTCTTTCTCTGAAAACTTTGTATACCCTCCCTCTATCTATGATCAGGGCCACCTTAGAATCCTTAGATATGTTTCAATTACTATAAACTCAATTACTACAAACTGCCTCTTTGTGGTTCATGACTTCAAAAATGTAAGGAAGATGCTGCTTTCCAAACTCTCCATGGAGATAGCCAAGGCACAAGTGGAAGTGGGAAGATTAGAAGAAGCCAGACTCTCACCTCCTCCACCAATATCCTTACAGACACAAACTCTTTATAGGCCTGGGTCCATCACATGGTTCTTCTCATCTTTTCAATGATAAGCTCCAAAGAGGATGAGAAAACAGCAGAGTGTAGAGATTTGGGATGCAGAATCAGGATCCAGATGGTCTGGATCCACCTTAAAATTCTACCACCAACCTGCTGTGTTGACCTTGGGCAATCTAAAAAAACTCTCTGACCTCAGCTTCTTCCTTGCTGGAATGGAAGAGAAAACTAGGACACTGAAAATTAAATAAGCTAATTCTTTGAACAGAATTATCTTTTACATCAAGGTACCTAGAAAAGGTTAGCATCAGAAATTACCATTATTATTATTCATTTTCTATTTTTACCATGTGTTCACATTTATTTGCTTAATGGACAGATTAAGAAACAGTTGAATGACTGAATAAATGAATGAGTAATGTGTTTTGTCTATTATACCATAATTGTTTTAGAAGTGTGAATTTCTTTCCATATATAATGTAAGTTCCTCAATATTAAGATGGTTCCTAAATCATATGTGTTCCCCCCAGGGCTTCACCATGCTACAAGTTTTTTTTTTTTTTTTTGCTTCTCAATAAATATGAAATAAACAGCAACAACAAAAAAAGAATGTCTTACAAGCAACCAATGCATAATTTTTCTTGGTTGGCCTCCTATTTCCATGACTTTAACCAAGAAAAATGACAACTGATGACAGGAGTCTGGAAATGACATGTTCCCTTCTCTCCCTATGCAATTTTTAGATGTTTATGTTGTCTGGCTTCCCTCTGGAGTCGCCCATATTCCTCCAATATGTTTTTACTCCTTGGGGAACTCCCAAGAATGACTCCAGAAGAGACCTCCTAGACCCATGTAGGCCCACATTAGCATTTCCATCTGGGGAAACTCTACAGGGTCTGTACAGCCTGGCCTCGATCTAAAAAGACATAATAATCAGGACATCTTTGGGCTTGAGCAGAGCCTTATAGATACCCTGAGACCAAGCTGAGAGTGACTGAAAAGGTGAAGACATTGCCATGTACAGGAATGTTAAAGACAACAGAAAAAAGGGCAAGAAGGGATGTGACCAAGATATTCGACATCGGGTTATGTTGCCTGAAAATTGATTGTTTCTTTTCTCGAAAATGTACTCATTCCCTGAAATGTGAAAGCACAGGATGAAGTTCAGGGATGTATATTTAGAATGCACATAGGGGAAATATGAAGTTCATAAAGAGCCTCTGGAAAGCATTCCTGACGCCTAAGGAATACATTCACATATATGCCTGTACGGAATGCTTAAACAGGTGTTATATTGTCAACAATGTATGCTACTAAGTAAAGGTAGTCAGGTACCCTAAGGCACACAGTCTTGGAGACATTGATGAGGGATTTTATCTTCCATGTGTTCATAGCCCCACATCTGTCTAGGTACATGTGCTGCTGATGAAATCACATTCTTAAGCAAAGGAAATACCAGTCATGTGACTGCCCCAGAAGCATTCCCCCCGCCTTGGAGCATTTTATCAACTGAAACCTCAGAACTAATCAATTAGTTACTATGTCAGTCATAATGGATTAGTAGTGCCATAGTAACAAACACCACAAAATATCAGTATCCGAGAACAAACAAGTTCCCTCTCTTGTTCAGGTGACATCTTGGGTGAGCTGAGATCTCTTCCCCACTGCATGCTCAACTTCAGACTCCAGGCCAACAGGATAGCCACTACCTGGAAGCCGATGGTCACTGGAGCATGAGAAAAGTGTGCTCTGGTGAGTCTCATCATAAGTAAATGCTGTGGCCTGGAACTGACATGCCACAATTCCTCTCACAACTAACTGGCCAGAATTAGAATTAGTCCAGCCACAAGGGCCCAATAAGTTTAATTTTCCCATGCTTTTCATGGAAGTGAGATAGAAATACTGTGATCATCGTTAAGAATTTCCACACCAAGTTCCCATTGTGACTCAGGGGGTTAAGAACCCAACTAATACCCATGAGGAAGCAGGTTCAATCCCTGTCCTCACTCAGTGGGTTAAGAAGCCAGCATTGCCGCAAGCTGCCATGTGGGTCACAGATGTAGCTTGGATCCCACAATGCTGAGGTTGTGAAGTAGGCCACCAGCTCCAATTCAACCCCTAGCCCAGCAATTTCCATAAGCCACAGGTGTGGACATAAAAATAAATAAAAAAAAGTATCCTACTATGAACTTGAACATAGCACCAGGGACAGAAGAATGGGGGAGCATACATCCTAATCTTTGCCCTTGAAGAGCTAATAGTCTTTTTAGAGAAACAGACATCTACATTAGTTGACTTCCAAAGTTAACTGGTAGTGAAGACCATTTACAATCAGAAAGACTATGAAATCCCAAATCTAGTATGCCAGAATAGCACATAATTCAATCTCTAATATGCTGCAAACTATTACTGAATATTTCAAATTACACCCTTCAGATCATTAATGGCCCCATATTCCACTCTTAAATTTATTCAAATTACTCTTTTCTAAAATTCATTATGTTATTGGATATTTTTATTCACTTCTAATAAGTCAAATTACTTCCTATGCAGAGATCATTTTACACACACGCACACACACCCTGCAGATTCCCTCGTATTCAACCAATTTTTCAGTCTAAATTCAATTCTTTAAGTTTACACAGATATAAAAGAGTTACTCTGCAGTCACACTTTTCCTAGGAACATTGGTTGAATTTTACAACAGGAAAAGAGGAGAAACATTCAGGCCAGGTTTTGCCTGCTCAGAGCACTACTGACAACTACATACCAATATATTTGGTGGTCTTATAGGACTAAACAGACTAATTAAAGACTTGAGAAAATTCATATGTATCTAATTTCTCCCTCAAGATATTTGTAAAATTCTAGGAACACACAGAGTGGAAAGTTAAAAGATAATCAGAAGCTTCTGAAAAGCAGGGCATAACCGTTAGCAGTACATATCAGCTTAAAGTTCTCTAGGAATACACCAGATGGAGGCTTCCAATTAAACCCAGTCCCTGATTAAAATAAAGGTGATCAGCAACCACTGAAACAGTCTACCAGAGGAAAGAATGAATCCTCTCAAAAGTAGATATCTTCTTTCACTAACATCATTTATACAGTATCAGGCATTCAATCAAAAATTACTAGGCATGCTAAAAAAGGAATGACAAAATTGAGAACAATGAAAAAACATAATAATAAGCTGATAGATGATCTAGATTATGTTTTTGGAAAGAATAAAAACTTTGATGTTAAAACGATAAATATATTTTAAAATAGTCAAAGGCATAAGTAAAATGAGTTATAAGTAGAAAATTGCACAAGAACTTACAAAAAAAGAATCAATAGAAATTTCAACTTAAAAATAAAATATTTGAAAATGAGAACCCAAGGGATAAGATAAAACACTAATAATACACAGAAAACTGGATTAGATAGATTATAGGTAGATGATACATAGATATAGATATAAATGCCATCTAATCTTTGCAAGAAAAAATGCAATACACAGAAATCTGCAAAGACACATATGGGCGCAGTAAAAACAAATATAACTGGAAACACAGAAAACGAGGACTGAGAGAAAGGGCAAAACAATATTAGAAGGAATCATTAACTGTACTTCTACAGGTTAGCTGCAAACAATTAAAAAATTTTAAAGTATCGTTTAAAATTTATAATAACATCAAATGCATAGTAATGAATCTAATAAAGTATGTATAAGATATGAACACTGAAAACTATACTATTGAGAGAAATAAAATAAAAACTAAATAAATTGAAGAATATATCATGACCATAGATTGGAAGATTCAATGCTGCAGAGACACTAATTAGTAAAGATTAGTAAAGATTCAAATAAATCCAAATATAAATCGCAACATGAGTGTGTGCTAGCATAAATTAACAAGTTTTTTCTAATTTTGTATGGTCATGCAAAATGCTAAGAATATTAGGTAATCTTGAAGAAGTATAATTCCTTTTCTTGAACATCAGCTAAAGATTTAAACTTTTAAGTGGCAAAACTTATTACAATGTTTTAATACGCGAGAAAGTGTACTTTTGGCAAAATGTATCAAAACAGACAGAAAGGAGTAGGACAGAATGGAGAATCCAGAAACTGACCCATGCCTATAAGGTCATCTACTTTATGATAAAGATAACATAGTATCTCGGGAAAGAGATGGGCTTTTTAGTAAATGGTGCTTTTGGGGAAAATATATCATAAATAAAAAATCAATTCCCGATGGACTATATATCTAAATATGAACAGAAAACCAATAATTGTTTTAGAGGAAATCATAAGGAAAACAATTTTATGACATTGAAGTATGCAAACACTGCTTAAACACAATACAAAAAGTACTTTAAAAATGAAAAAAATGCTGATAAATTGGGCTTTATTAAACGTAAGAACTCTGTTTACAAAAAGAAGCCAATAAGATTTAAAAGGAAAGCTATAAAAAGTGAGATGATATTTTGCAATACATGAATATAAAAAAGACTAATGCCCAGCATATATAAAGAACTTGTTTGTATCAATAAGAAGGACAACAGGAAAATGAGCAAAAGATTTGAAGAGGAACTTCTTGAAATACAAATGTCTAAATGACAAGTTAACATATGAAAAGGGACTCATGCTCATTAGATATTGGGACAATGCAAATTAAAACCAAAATAATATACAGCAGCACAGAACAACCAAAATGAATGATAACTGGTACTCATATCCCAGTGATGGGAATGTGAATTGTTAACCACACTTCTAGAGCTAAACATGTACATTCAGTTCACAAAGACTTGTGGTTGTTAAATAAGTTAAATCAGTAAATTCACATTGTTATATGATTTTTCTTTTTTAGGTCCACACCTGCAGCATACGGAAGTTCCCTATGGCTTCCTATGGCTAGGAGAAGAATCAGATCTCTAGCTGCCGGCCACAGCTACAGCAATGTAGGATCCGAGTCGCGCCTGCCGTCCACACCACAGCTCATGACAACACCGGATCCTTACCCCACTGAGTGAGGCAAGGGATCAAACCCTCATCCTTGTGGACCCTACTTGAGTTCGTTATGACTGAGCCACAATGGGAATTCCATATGACTCACTTTTACACAAAACATTATTACAATAACTGCTGCTTTAGCACATGATCACTTAAGAAACAAAAAAATTGCAAATATTTGTAGATGTATGAATCAAGTCCTCCAATGCTAACTAAGCAAAAAAGCAGCATTCTTAGTACTATGTCATTATCTCCCATAAGACACAAATCTCTGAGGTTCTGTCTTCCAGCTCAGAACATCAGCCACCATTAGGATGTGTGTTATTGACAGAAAAGATTTTCCTAACAGACTTCTCTATGCCAATAATATATGTTTGCAGTGGAAATATTTTTGCTTCTTAACACTGAACACAGTTAAACACTTCATCTGGGGTCTATGTGTCCCATCGGCATTTATGTCACAAACAGCTAAAACTAATGTACTTAATGATACTACCACAAATATCCATACTAACATTAATCTTCCAACAAAATTATTATACTTTATATAATACCATGGTAGTTATTTTTATAAGCTTATGATTTTATTTTATTTTATTTTATTTTATTTTATTTTATTTTATTTTATTTTGTTTTTTAGGGCCACAGCTGAGGCAGCTGGAAGTTCCCAGGCTAGGGGTCAAGTTGAAGCTGCAGCTGCAGGCCTGCACCACAGCCACAGCCACACCAGATCCGAGCCATGTCTGTGATCTATACCACACTCATGGAGACAACACTGAATCCTTAACCCACTGACCAAGGCCAGGGATCGAACCTACACCCTCAAGGATACTAGTTGGATTTGTTTCCACTGAGCCACAATGGGAACTCCATAAGTTTGTCTTTTAAACAGCACAGATGTCTAAAAAGAATTAAAAACTTCAAGATGTTAATGGTCAAAGCTGATGATACCTTGATACCAATCAGCAGTAGTGACCAATGACCATATAAACAACACATACCCATCTTCTGAGGCTCACATTATTCTGTTTTATTGCTCTACACAGGCTCCCCATCTCAACTTACCACTCAAATTCTATAATGTTATGGTTTATATAAATAAATAAATGCATAGATACATAAATATATATATAAATAAATAATCCATAGATGCTATTGCGTTATTGGTAATACCAACAATGTGAATTGAAGCTTCAGTTAGCCAATGCTTAAACCAAGAGAGGAATGAACTTTTTCAGAGATCTAAGTTTGTTTGGTTTATGGAAACTGATAGTAGTATTTTGGGTCAAAATTTTTTCCATGTAAGACAAATTTGGTTTACGTATTGTCCTCTTCCTGTAACCTTTTAAAAAATCTAAATAGCCTTTAAAGGAATATCATACTTAGGTCTGAAAACTTAATGTGGGCTTATTATCAGATTGCTTTTCTCTGAAAGCAAGGACAGCCTAAGACCACAAGACCATGAAAATGATATATGGACATTTATAAGGGGATACAAAAATTGAAAGGTAGAGGGGTAATTTGGAAACACAAACATTGCCTCCCTCAAAATTGTCTCAGGGAGAAAAAAGAAAAAAGCAAAACACAGATTGCTGTTCTCCGCTTGTGGCTACCCTTTGAACACAAGAAGCCTTCCCATGTGGCATTGAGGTCCACATCAAAACTATAATAAAAAGATACTGAATCCCTTTCTAAGCCAAACACTGACTGTTAGGCCCCAGGAGTTCAGAAAAGATGAGAGAAAAAGGCTTCTTCCGTCTCCAATGAAACATGAGTTTAAGCAGCCAAAGTCATTTTACCCCATATTTGGCAAGGCACTCCGAAGACTGTATCCAGTTCTGCAGCTAGACTAATCTCAACTTTCAGCACTGTCTGCAAACAGAGCTGGGAGTTGCCAGCTGCCTGATTCCACTGGCCTGGGAAACGTTCTTTAAAATGAGTGCTGTTCTGTTCTTCAGTATTGTCTTTAGACCGGAAGGTAGAATAGATAACACTCATAGGACAGGATTTGAGAGGTGGCAAAATGGGCACGCTCTCCGCTCTTTCATTAAAGGGGGTTTTGGAGAAATTAAATTCTTTATTAAAAGGCAAATGCGAAGATGTATAACAGCTGCTTACCTACCATTAACAACTTTTAGTGAGTTAGTGTCTACAAGGATACAGTTTTGATCCCTGGCCTCACTCAGTGTGTTAATGCTCCACCGTTGCCACAAGGTGCAGCATAGGTTGTAGATGCAGCTTGTATCCTGTGTTTCAGCTTTTATCTCACGTTGCTGTGGCTATGACGCAGGCTGGCAGCTGCAACTCTGATTTGACCCCTAGGCTGGGAACTCCTATATGCCACAGGTGCAGTCATAGAAAGATGAAAGAAGGAAGGAAGGAAGGAAGGAGAGAAAGAGGAAGAAAAAAAGAAAGGGAGGAGGGAGGGAAGGAGGAAGGAAGGAAGGAAGGAAGGAAGGAAGGAAGGAAGGAAAGAAGGAGTAGCCGTGTTAACAGTTTTATCTTTTTTTTTTCTGTATTTTACTAACCTGAAGTCCAGTCATAAATATGATCACCCTTACTCTCTTCGCCTGTCTAACTTCCATCTGGGAAGGGTGCTGAATCGCCTCAAGCTCTGCAGACCACCAATCCAAAGCAGTGTTTGGTAGGCACTGCCACTGAGTATGGTGGAACCCAGACCCTGCAGAACCTCAACCACTGGTGTTACTGACCCAGAATGTGGATGTCTGTGGTCTTCCTCTGGCTATGAGCAGGCTGCACTTAAAATCTCCAGTTCCCTAGCAATGGAAAGTAACGCAATATCTGCCCCGCAGAGGGTCTCCCTTTGGTTTTAAAACAGCTTAAACTATCCTTTAATTACCACTTTCACACCTGCTGGCAGTCCTTTTGATTTCTATATTTGCAATCACTCCCCTAAAGCAATTTACTCCCAGTGGCTTGCCTGTGACATGGCTTCCTTACCTAGTGTTCCAAGTTTATATCCAGACTTAGGGTCACTGAAAGTCATCTGGGCTCAACAGATCTTACAATTATCCGTGAAGCCTGTGTGTCTCAATCTAAACTCTTTTTAAACTGCCAGAAGCCTCTAGTTTCTCACTGTTGCAAAGCAATAGCTCTACTCATCTACCCTTTCTCTAATACTAAGAGGAAGTTCTCAAGTATCATGGAGTAAGAAGTTTATTATAGGAATTAGACCTTATGTGATTGATGGAGTCACTAGGGAAGTAAAGGTTTGGAGTGGAAAGATCAGAGAAAAGTCATTGAACCAGTCATGGTGTGACTGAATGAATTATAGCTTGCAGGAACATCTGGAAGTTAGGAACACCTAGCTGCTGTAATTCAACTGTGAAAAGAGCTATAGATGTCTGTAGAAGGTTTTTGGTTCTACGAGTTTACCAGGAAAGGCTCTGATACCTGGCTGTGGATGCTGTTGGCTTGTTATTGAGAAGATTAAGAACACATTGGAACCCTTTTGCACCTCTGTGTCTCTCTCACCCTGTCTCATTGACAAGCATCTTCGAAGTGTAATCACTTCATTTTCACCTCCACCTGCCAGATTTCTTGCAACTTCACTCCTGTACAACCAAACTCAGAAAGTATGAGGAATTCCCACAAGATTATGGGAAATCTAATTTCCATGATAACCTAATTGACAATAGACATCCAGCATACTTACACCACTCTGTAGCCAGCCTATCACCACCATCACTGAGCCAGAAAGGGTCCCCCCCCCATCTTCTTAGCCCACCCACATCTAAACCTTCCACTTCTCTTTTCTGACTGACGTTTGTTCAAACTTGATTTCACCTAAGTTAAATAAACATTGAGAGGGCACAGAATGATTTCCCCTGAGATGTTCATTCTCTTGGTATAGCCTGGTTACAGTATCTAAGGAACAGGCCCATAAAATCTCCAATGACTTATGCCCATGGAATCTGTCTGCCAATATATCTCCAGCTGGCTTGCTCCCCATCCTCTCACTGGTATTTAAATTTCCTAAATATTTTCTTCCCAATCTCCTTAGGGAACCAAAGAGAGGTTTCATAGAGGACCCCAAGCTGGTTTCAAGTTTTAAAATTGAGGGACAGAGTGAACTAGGTTTTTGTCCCTGCCAATAACAGCAAATGCTAAGGCTGGAATTCAGAAGCCAGTTATGATGGGACCAAATAATCTGAACTTTCTTCCTACAAAGTTCTAGTACACCCCACCCTTCTTCGCCGCGACTTGTCCTCAAATGCAATTCAGCCCCATGGTTGCCCTCACTTCTTTATGCCTGGCTTATAGCTCACTTTTCACAGTTTTTATTGCCTAGTTCCTTACCTACCCCCTCTTATCTTTTTCTTCTCCATTTCCCCAAATTCACAGCCCTTAAAATGTTCGTTGTGAAGTATGGTCACAGTGTTTCTCAGTGTGGTCAGTGAATAGCCTGTTACAGAGATTCCCAGGATTTTATAAGACTCTGGGCCCACTTCAGACCCACTAAATCAGAATCTATAGTAATGGGCCTGTGAATTTGAATCTTTAACAAGAATTCTAAGTGATTATTATGCAAGCCCAATATTTAAAAATACAGCACTCACAGTTTTAAAGAAACATTTTTTTTGTAATTAGTGGTTGGCCCCTGATAGATAATCCTTATGTAATGAGAATATCATTTACCCTCCTTTTATTTAAACATCTCCTAATTGTATTATTCTGCATGTTTTGTTTCTGTTTAAAAGTCTTCAACAACCAAGAGGCCTAGCTCGGCTGGCCAGGCCAAAGTCTGAGTCATTTGGAACTGCTCGTTACTGGAGAGGAATTGCTGGGAGATAGTGCTAGTGGGGGATATCAGAGGGATCCACGCTGAAAGCAGTCACTGGGGGAAAGCCTGAGCTCACTCTCTTGCTCTTCCCCTAGTAAGTTGTTCTTGGAGATCTTTACTATTTTCTCATCTTTTTCTAGTTGTTCAAGCTTCCAGAGTATCTTAGTCTGTTTAGGGTGTCGTTAACAAAATAACCACAGGCTAGAGGGCTGAAACAACAGAAATTTATTTCTCACAGTTCTGGAGGCTGCAAGTCCCAGATCAAGGCCTGACAGGGTTCAGTTTCTGAGGAAGCCTCTTCTCCTGACTTGTAAATAGCGACCTTCTTGCAGCATCGTCCCATGGTCTTTTCTCATAACGCACAGGGAGAGAGATGGAGCTCTGTTGTTTCTTCTTACAAGAATACTAATCCATCAGATCATAGCCCCACCCTATGACCTCATTTAACCTGAACTACTTGTATTAAGGCCCACATCTCCAAATACAGTCACATTAGGGGGTTAAGACTTTAAACATATATATTTACGGGAGATACAAACATTGAGCTTAGTTCTGGGGCTTCAGGTCAGGGGTGTGGCTCTCAGACTCAAAAGGTCACAGGTTACCTTGAGAGAAACTTTGAGTGTAAGTAAAACTATGGATTAATCTGAATGACAAATTTAGAGCCTCCTTGTGAGAATGCTGGTTAACAACGTGCACATATCACTGTGTCCATCATGTCCTCCTCATCAAGTGCTCCTAAAATGATTTACCTGTTATCAGACAGCTTACCAGCTTATCACCCTGACAGGAGAAGTTATTTGGCTATTCTGTTTGGAGATCCAGTTTGTAAGTGGCAGTTCTCTGTCCTTTGTTCTTGGGCTTGTCCTTTTTCTTGAGCTGACAAGACCATGCACTGCAGAGTTTTTCATTCTATTGACATTTGGGGCTGGATAATTTTTTGTTGGCAGGGAGAGGGGATGCTATCCTTTGCATCACAGGATGTTTAACAGAATCTCTGACCTCTACCCACTAACTGCAGGTAGTGCCCTCCCAGTCGTTGCTACAAAAAATGTCTGCAGACATTGACAAATGTCTCTTTGAGGACAAATTTGTCTGCAATTGAGAATTACTTAACCTAAACCTCAGATTCTTCATTTTATTCTCCTTTCTAGGGTCTTGAGCAGCCATTCAACTTAAATGGGACACAACACAGCCTGTTTATATTGTTGTTAGGACTCTGGGAAAAGTATAAATTTGTGTCGGTCTTCTCCTTCTAATGCCACAAAGTGCCACCTGAGGCATCATCAGAGGGAAGGCACTCAGAGAGTTCTACAACCAAACCACAGCAAAGTTACGCACTCAGAGAAGTGATTTGCTTTTGAATATTTTCATTTATAAAATGAAGGAGATCTGATTAGGGTTTGTTAAGGTCCTTGCAACATTAATATTCTATGAAATATTCCAATTTCTGTGTAAAACATCAGAAGACATTAAAAACAAGCATACTTCTGATTCACAGCCTGAATAATTTAGCCAAGTCTGAGTCAAGTTTCCAGGATGCGAGAGCAATAAAAGGTATATAGCCCCTGGTCTTTTAAGCAGCTTAGAGTTTTGGTCAGGAAGTGCTTTGGTACTATAGATGGCAAAGTTCAGTAGTTCATAAACAGATGGACAAAGCAGAGAAGGCTTCACAAAGGAGATAGGAATTAAGCTGAGTCTCAGAAAACTACTATGATAAGAATAAAAAGAGTGCTTTGAGCTACTTGCATTGAATTGCAACCCTGACTGTATATTAGAATCACCTGGGGAGTTATTTAGCGCCCCGGTCCCTCAGGCTTCACCCTAAATCAATTAAATCCAATCTTGAGAGAGAAGACCTGGGCACTGGCATTTTTTTCAAAGTTGCCTAGGTGATTTTAATCTGCAGGTAGTGTTGCGAATAACCGCTAAGCTAGGCGGAGAAAGATGAGCAAGGCTCTCATTATTTTAATACGTTATAATAACACTTAGCACCTGTGAGGTCTTTTCATGCTCTTGGCATTTAACTTGAAACACATATTAATTACTTACCAAAAGAAAATCCCGAAAGGCCTTTCCTTGGCTCTCAGTGACCTTTAACGGGAGCAGGAACACCTGGGGGCTTTCTGAGTGCCTCTGTTGGTGACTGCTCCTGCCTGAGCCTCTCCGCCCACCCACATGGCAGTTGGAATAAAAGCTCATGCAGCGTGTTCGCACAGCATCCTGCACGTACATACATTGCAGGTGCCTCTCGAAGCACAGGGCAACGTACCTGTACTTCTTTACTTTCCCCCAACAGATTGTGCAGTCCCCCAACAGACTGTGTAGCAGTCAGAACAGTACTCAGTACATTTTGAGTACATTTGCATAAAAAAAATAAAAGAAATTCAGCCAAGGATACCAGCTCAGTTTTGATATCTTCTGCATACTGGAGATGTTCTCACGAATTCTGACCTCCTGGACTCTAGCTCTGCCCTAGATAGCTAAATACTACCTTCTTGGCCTCTTATGTCTTTATCATTTACACTGAATTTATCTCTCTCCCACCTTCTCCTATGGAGCATGGGCAGAATCCTCAACTTTCTCATGTCCCCTGGAAACACCCTCTTGCCTGACCAGGCTGCCAAACTAGACTCTATATCATGCAGAGCCTCCATGCTGCCACACATGCACCAGAGAAATAATTAATCTTAGGAATCTATATAGAATGTGCTGACAGAGAATGGCCATCATTAGTAAGTCTAGAAATAGCAAATGCTGGAGAGGGTGTGAAGAAAAGGGAATCCTCCTACATTGGTGGTAGGAATATAAATTGGTAAAACCACTATGGAAAACAGTATGGCGGTTCCCCAGCAAACTAACTACAGAACTGCCACAGGATCCAGCAATCCCACTCCTGGGCATATATCTGGACAAGACTGCAATTCAAAAAGATACACGCACCTCTATGTTCATTTCAGCATTCACAACAGCCAAGACATGGAAATAACCTAAATGTCCATCAGCAGATGAATGGATTAAGAAGACGTGGCACATAAACACACACACAGTGGAATACTACTCAGCCATAAGATAATGACATTTGCAGCAACACGGATGCAACTAGAAATTCTGATTCTAAGTGAAGTAACTCAGAAAGAAAAATACAAATACCATATATCACTTACATGTGGAATATAAAATATGGCACAAATGAACCTATCTACAAAACAGAAACAGATTCACTGACATAGGAAACAGACTTGTGGTTCCCAAGGGGCAGGGGGAAGGAATTGGGAAGTTTGGAGTCATTAGTTGCAAACTATTACATTTAGAATGGATGGGAATGGGGTCCTGCTGTATAGCACAGGGAACTGTGTCCAGTCTCTTGTGAGAAATCATGATGGGAGATGATAGGAGAAAAAGAATGTGTGTGTATGTATGTGTATATATATAAAACTGTGTCACTTTGTTTTATAGAAAAAATTGGTGCAACATTGTAAATCAGCCCTACTTAAAAAATATATTTAGACATTCTGAAAAAGATTAAATTTTAAAAAATTTAAAGAAAGAATGTACTGACAGTATACTTAATCCATAGACAAGGTACTTAAATTTCCACTTTAAAACAGTTTTCCCCACCATCTAGAGGGCTGCTCTGGCAAACATGAAAATCAAGTCACTCCTGCTTATAATAGCTGTACAACTCCTTCACGTGCCCGTAGAAGCTTTCCTTTGCAACTGTTCTACAACCTTCTTCCTGGAAAAACAAGCTTTTGTCTTTCTCATGTCGTATGAATCATTCAATTTAGTAACTGATTCTGTCTCATCTTGTATGTCCTTGGGTCTATTGTATTATTCCTGTCTTCCCCCAGAATTATAAGTTCCTTGAAGACAGGAAGCCTGTTTTTGCCTTCTCATACACTCGGCACAGCAACTAGAGTGGAAACTCCATGAGAGAAGGACTGTCTGTTTTATTCATTGCAAGGTCTTCTTCGGCTTCTTTCAGCACATAAAACACCCTGAAATGTTACAGAGAGCAAACAAATATTTTCTGTATGAATAAGTAGCATGAGAATATAGTTAAACATTTCTCTTAGTCAATCATGGATAAACCTCCAATTTAGGCTAAGTACATTTTTGTGAAGGTTTTCCAGGCTTCTTCTCTGTGCCTTTTTTTTTTTTTTAACAGCCCAGTGATTGTATTTCTGAAATTAAATCTGGCTACATAAACTGCCTCCTCTGCATTAAACTGGCCTTACTCTACGAAGTATCACTTTGAGAGGTAACTTTTCCAAAATGACACTTTCTTCCTCGCAGCCCCATGAGGTCTATCACATTCTTTCATCAGCTCAACTCAGTTAAGTTTTGGGGAGAAAACAATTTATACAGAAGCATGTATAACTAACAGGCCTCTACTTGATTTTATAAGGTGTCTGGATTTTCAAAAAATATGCCGAAAATGACAAGAGATGAGAAAACAAGTAGCAAATTGTAGACTTACGGCATTTGGGACTAGGGATGTTTTTATTGGAAGCTATTTTCTATTATGAATGAGACTGTCCTTGTTTTAATCCTAGCTGGATAATCAAAGGCAATCACTTTTTCTAATATTCAAACATGTTATTTTAAAAATGACTGTAATGAGCCACAACATTCATTGCCAAATTTACAGTCTTCCATTTCTCTTCCCCGGCATGAGATGATACTAGGGCAGTTAAGAGATATAAGGTGAATTACAAGGAGTCACTGAATCCATATGTGTTCCCAATAAACTGAATGAATGACACCTCAAGGATGTGTTTTAATGTACATAGATTCCACTATGATTAATTAAATGTAAATTACTTTTAATCAAACCTCACTAAATTTAGAGTATCTTCTATCACACATGTTCTCCCTCATAAGATATAAACTATACAGTCTCTTAATGTTCATCATTTTTGGCAGTCACTAAAGAATCACTTTTTTTCATTTTTTGAAGTTTTATTGAAGTATCGTTGATTTACAAGTGTTATGATTCTTTCTGCTGTACAACAAAGTGATTCACTTATACATGTACACACACCCATTCTCTTTCAGATTCTTTTCCCACAGAGATGATCACGGAATATTGGATAGAGTTCTGTGTGCTATGCAGCAGATCCCAGTGGACCAGTCATTCCATATACTACAGTGTGCATATGCCAATTCCAGACCCCCAGTCCGTCCCCCACCACCTGCCCCTTTACTAACTGTGGGGCTTAGAAATAGAATATGCAGTTTAAAAGGTACCAAAAAATAATGTTAATTTAAAGAATTAAAAATACAGCCCTAAAGATTGGATAACAGATGATACTCTCTGAATATAGTTAAATGCAAACGAAATAAGATATTATGAGAATTTGAATAGATACAATAAAACTGTATAACTTAGAAAGTAAGGTAATGTTGAATATAAGCCTGAATATGCTATGACCAGAAGGACCATACCGATAATTGTTGATAACTGTTAAGGTCTTAATTGTGTTTTCAGTGGTGATTGGCAGGTGCTTATTTTGCTATTAAAAAGAACTCATTGAACCAATTAAAGAAAAGCATGCTATGCTTGGGGGAAAAAGAATTTCTATAGATCCTTCCAGTTGTTTTAGGGAAGAAAACAGAAGTTATTCTAGATATATAGGGTTTTATATAAAAATTGGGGGCTTGCTCAACTTTTAGAAGAGCTTAGAGAGCATAGTTAACAGAAGCCAAAGCCAATAATTCATTGAGTTTTCTGTGAAGTCCCTTCAACCCACAAGAATCTCTGTGAAGCTCCCACAAAAAATCCCAGTCTGCAGCAATAAGTAAATCAAGTAGTTCTCAAGAACTCACCAGAAAGCTCGTGCAGATTTCACATTTGCTCACGGATCTGACCACAGCAGCCTCCAGGGAATGAATGGTAGCTTCTTCTCTTTTGTTCTCTTTTTTTTTTTCCAAAAAAATTTATTATAGTTGATTTACACTGTTCTGTCAATTTCTGCTGTGCACAAAGTGACCCAACATGAAACTATATGCAATCTCTCTCTCATATTATCTTTCATTATGTTTCATCACAATGATTGGGCATACTTCCCTGTGTTATACAGCAGGACCTCACTGTCTATCCATTCTAAATGTAACAATTTGCATCTCTTAACCCTTAACTCCCAGTCCATCCCACTCCCTACTCCCCCTTGGCAACCAAAAATCTGCTGTCCATGTCTGTGATTCTGTTTCTGTTCTATGGATAGGTTCATCCATGCCATATTACAGATTCCACAGATAATTGATACTATGGTATCTGTTTTTCTCTTTCTGACTTATTTCACTTATTATGAGAGTCTCTAGTTTCATCCATGTTGCTACAAATGGCATTATTTTGTTCTTTTTTAAGTCTGAGTAGTATTCCATTGTGTATATGTACCACAACTTCTTAATCCACTCATCTGATAAACATTTAGGTTATTTCCACGTCTTGGCTGTTGTGAACAGTACTTCAATGAACATACACGTGCATGTATCATTTTCAATGAAAGTTTTGTCTGGATATATGACCAGGAGTGGAATTGCCAGATCATATGGTGGTTCTATATTTAGTTTCTGAGTAACCTCCATTGGTTATACCAATTTATATTCCAACGAATAGTGTAGGAGGGTTCTCTTTTCTCCATACCCTTTCCAGCATTTATCTGTAGTCATATAGATAGCAATTCTGACTGGTGTGAAGTGATATCTCATTGTGGATTTGATATGCATTTCTCTATTAATTAGTGATGCTGAACATTTTTTTGCTTTTGTATTTTTTTTTTATTTTTTTCCATTATACCCAGCTGCACAGCGTGGTAACAGGGTTACACATACATATATGGATTCATCACAAGTGGTTAGACATAGTTCCCAGTGCTATACAGTAGGATCTCCTTGCTTTTCCAGCCCAGAGGAAACAGTCTAAAACTATTAACCCCAGACTCCTCCACCAACCCACTCCCTCCCCCACCCTTTTGGCAATAAGTCTTTTCTCCAAGTCCTTGATTTTCTTTTTTGCATAAAGTTTCATTTGTGCAGTATATTAGATTCCAGATATTAGTGATACCATATGGTATTTGTCTTTATCTGACTTACTTTGCTCAATATGAGGGTCTCTAATTGCATCCATGTTGCTGCAAATGACATTACTTTATTCTTTTTTACAGCTGAGTAGTATTCCATTGTGTATATATACCACCTCTTCCTAATCCAATCATCTGTCCATGGACATTTCAGTTGTTTCCATGTCTTGGCTATTGTGAATAGTGCTGCAATGAACATGCGTGTGCAGGTGTCTTTTTCAAGGAAAGTTTTGTCTGGGTATATGCCCAAGAGTGGGATTGCTGGGTCATATGGTAGTTCTATGTATCGTTTTCTAAGGTACCTCCATACTGTTTTCCATTGTGGTTGTACCAGCTTACATTCCCACAAACAGTGCAGGAGGGTTTTCTTTTCTCCACACCCCCTCTCCAGCATTTGTTATTTGTGGATTGTTAATGATGGCCATTCTGACTGGTGTGAGGTGGTATCTAGTGGTAGTTTTGATTTGCATTTCTCCAATCATCAGTGATGTTGAGCGTTTTTTCATGTGCTTGTTGGCCAACTCTATCTCTTCTTTGGAGAACTGTCTATTTAGGTCCTTTGCCCATTTTTCAGTGGGGTTGGTTTTTTTGCTGTTGATCTGCATAAGTAGTTTATATATTTTTGAGATTAAGCCTTTGTCAGTTGCATCATTTGACACTATTTTCTACAGTTCTGTAAGTTGTTTTTTAGTTTTCTTTTTGGTTGCCTTTGCTGTGCAAAAGCTTGTTAGCTTGATTAGGTCCCATTGGTTAATCTTTGCTTTTATTTCTGTTGCTTTGGGAGACTGACCTGAGAAAACATTTGTAAGGTTGATGTCAGAGAATGTTTTACCAATGTTTCCTTCCAGGAGGTTAATGGTTTCTTGTCCTATATTTCAGTCTTTAAGCCACTTTGAGTTTATTTTTATGTATGGTGTGAGAGTGTGTTCTAGTTTTATTGATTTGCATGCAGCTGTCCAAGTTTCCCAGCAATGCTTACTGAAAAGACTTTTTCCCATTTTATGTTCTTGCCTCCTTTGTCAAAGATCAATTGTCCATAGGCCTCTGGGTTTATCTCTGGGTTCTCTATTCTGTTCCATTGGTCTGTATGTCTGTTTTGGTACCAGTACCACACTGTCTTGATTACTGTGGCCCTGTAATATTGCCTGAAGTCTGGGACAGTTATGTCTTCTGCGTGGTTTTTGTTCTTTTGTATTGCTTTGGTGATTCTGGGTCTTTTGTGGTTCCATATAAATTTTTGGATTGTTTGTTCTAGTTCTGTGAAGAATGTCTTGGGTAATTTGATAGGGATTGCAATGAATCTGTAGATAGCTTTGGGTAGTATAGCCATTTTTACAACATTAATTTTTCTGGCCCATGAGCATGGAATATCTTTCCATTTGTTTGTATCTTCTTTGATCTCCTTGATTAATGTTTTGTAGTTTTCTGCATATAAGTCTTTCACCTCCTTGGTCAGGTTTATTCCTAGATATTTGACTTTTGGGGTGCTATTTTAAAAGGTAAAGTATTTTGGTATTCTTTTTCTAATATTTCATTGTTAGTATACAGAAATGTGATTGATTTCTGAAGGCTAATATATCCTGATACTTTGTTGAATTTGTCGATGAGTTCAAGTAATTTTGGGGTTGAGTCCTTGGGGTTTTCTATGTAAAGTATCATGTCATCTGCATACAGTGGTAGTGTTACCTCTTCTCTTCCTATTTGGATGTCTTTTATTTCTTTTATTTGATTGCTGTAGCTAGGACTTCCAATACTATGTTGAATAATAGTGGTGAGAGTGGGCATCCCTTTCTTGTTCCGGATTTTAGTGGGAAGGCTTTCAGCTTTTCTCCATTGAGTACTATATTTGCTGTGGGTTTACTGTAAATGGCTTTTATTATGTTAAGGAATATTCCCTGTATTCCCACTTTGGTAAGAGTTTTGATCAAGAATGGATGTTGGGGAGTTCCCGTCATGGCACAGTGGTTAATGAATCCGACTAGGAACCATGAGGTTGCAGGTTCGATCCCTGTCCTTGCTCAGTGGGTTAACGATCCGGCGTTGCCGTGATCTGTGGTGTAGGTTACAGATGCGGCTTGGATCCTGTGTTGCTGTGGCTGCAGTGTAGGTTAGTGGCTACAGCTCCGATTAGACCCCTAGCCTGGGAACCTCCACATGCCATGGGTGTGGCCCTAAAATGACAAAAGTCAAAAAAAAGAAAAGAAAAAAGAAAGGATGTTGGACTTTGTCAAATGCTTTGTCTGTATCTATTGAGATGATCATGTCGTTTTTGACTTTTCTTTTGTTAATGTGGTGTATGAAATTGATTGATTTGCATATATTGAACCATCCCTGTGCACCTGGGATGAATCCCACCTGGTCATGGTGTATGATCTTTTTGATATGTTGTTGTATTCGGTTGGCTAAAACTTTGTTGAGAATTTTTGCATCTATATTTATCAAAGATATTGGTCTATAGTTCTCTTTTTTTGTGGTGTCTTTGTCTGGTTTTGGAATTAAGGTGATGCTGGCATCATAGAAAGTCTTTGGGAGTGTTCCTTCTTCTTCAACCATTTGGAAAAGTTTAAGGAGGATGGGTATGAGTTCCTCTTTGTATGTTTGGTAGAATTCACCTGTGAAGCCATCTGGTCCTGGACTTTTATTTGTAGGGAGTGTTTTGATGACATACTCAATTTCATTTCTAGTGATTGGTCAGTTCAGTTGATCTATTTCTTCCTGAGTCAGTTTTGGCAGGGTATAAGTCTCTAAAAATTGTCTATTTCTTCTAGGTTGTCAAATTTGTTGGCACACAATTGTTCATAGTATTCTCTCATGGTTTTTTGTATTTCTGTAATATCTGTTGTGATTTCTCCTTTTCATTTCTTATTTTGTTTATTTGGGTTTTTTCTCTCCTCTTCTTGGTGAGTCTAGCCAGAGGTTTGTCAATCTTGTTTACCTTTTCAAAGAACCAGCTCTTGGTTTTATTGATTTTTTCTATTGTTTTCTGAGACTCTATTTTATTGATTTCTTCTCTGATCTTTATGATTTCCTTCCTTCTGCTGACTTTTGGGTGTTCTCGTTCTTCTTTTTCTAACTCATTCAGGTATTGGGTTAGGTTGTCGATTTGAGATTTGATGTTGAGCATTTTTAATGTGACTGTTGGTCATCCATATGTCTTCTTTGGAGAAATGTCTAAATAGGTCTTCTGCCCATTTTTCAATTGGGTATTTTGGCTTTTTTTTTTTTTTTTTGCTGTTGAGTTGCATGAGTTGTTTGCATATTTTGGAGATAAAGCCCTTGTCGGTTGCATCAGTTGTAACTATTTTCTCCCATTCCATTTGTTGTCTTTTTATTTTATGCTTTTGTTAGCTGTGCAAAAGCTTTTAAGTTTGATTATATCCCATTGGTTTATTTCTGTTTTTATTTCTATTGCGTTGGGAGTCTGACCTACAAAACCTTTGAATGGTTGATGTTGGAAAATGTTTTGCCTGTGTTCTCTTCTACGAGTTTTATGGTGTCGTATCTTAGGTTTAAGTCTTTAAGGCAATTTGAGTTTATTTTTGTGCACAGTGTGAGGATGTGTTCCAGTTTCATTGATTTACATGTGGCTGTCAAGTTTTCCCAGCAACACTTGCTGAAAAGATGTCTTTTTCCCATTTTATATTCTTGCCTCCTTTATCAAAGATTAACTGACCATACATGTCTGGATTTTTTCTGGGTTCTCTATTTTGTTCCATTGGTCTGTATGTCTATTTTGGTATCACTACCACACTGTCTTGATTACTGTGGCTTTGTAATATTGCCTAAAGTCTGAAAAAGTTATGCTTCCTGCTTGGGTTTTGTTCCTCAGGATTGCTTTGGCAATTCTGGGTTTTTTGTGGTTCCATATAAATTTTTGGATTGTTTGTCACAGTTCTGTGGAAAATGTCATGGGTAATTTGGAAGGGATTGCATTGAATCTATAGCTTGCTTTGTGTAGTATGGCCATTTTTATATTAATTCTTCCAAACCAGGAGCATGGAATATCTTTCCATTTCTTTGAATCCTCTTTAATTTCCTTAATTAATGTTTTATATTTCTCAGCATATAAGACTTTCACTTCCTTGGTCAGGTATTTGATTTGGGGGGGTCAATTTTAAAAGATATTGTATTTTTGTATTCCTTCTAAGATTTCATTGTTAGTATACAGAAATGCAACTGGTTACAGAATGTTAATCATATATCCTGCTATTTTGCTGAATTTGTTAATCAGTTAGTTTTTGTGTGGAGTCCTTAAGGTTTTCTATATATAGTATTATGTCATCTATATACACTGACAATGTTACCTCTTCTCTTCCAATTTGTAAGGGTTTTATTTCTTTTGTTTGTCTGATTGCTGTGGCTAGGACTTCCAATACTATGTTGAGTAAGAGTGGTGAGAGTGGGCATCCTTGTCTTATTCCAGATTTTAGTGGGAAGGCTTTCAGCTTTTCTCCATTGAGTATTATATTTGCTGTGGGTTGACTTTTCTTTTGTTAATGTGGTGTATAACATTGATTGATATGCATATGTTGAACCTTGTGCACTTGGAATGAATCCCACCTGGTCATGGTGTACGATCTTTTTTATATGTTGTGGCATTCAGTTGGCTAAAATTTTGTTGAGTAGTTTACATCCATATTCAACAAAGCTACTGGCCTGTAATTTTCTTTTTTGGTAGTATCTTTGTCTTGTTTTGGAATTAGGGTGATGGTGGCTTCATCGAATGTCTTTGGGAGTGTTCCTTCTTCAGTATTTGGAAAAGTTTAAAAAGGAAGGGTATAAATTCTTCTTTCTATGTTTGGTAGAATTCTCCTGTGAAGCCAGCTGGTCCTGGACTTTTAATTGTAGGGAGTGTTTTTATTACACATTTAATATCATTTCTAGTGATCAGTCTGTTCAATTGATCTGTTTCTTCTTGATTTAGTTTTGGCATGCTGTAAATTGATAGAAAGTTTTCCATTTCTTCCAGGTTTGCAAATTGGTTGGAATATAATTGTTCATAGTATTCTCTTATAGGTTTTTGTTTTTCTGCAGTATCTGTTGAGATTTCTCCTTTTTCATTTTCTATTTTGTTTATTTAGGTTTTCTCCCTCTTCTTGGTGAGTCTGGCCAGAGGTTTGTCAATTTTGTTTACCCCTTCAAAGAACCAGCTCTTGGTTTTACTGATTTTTTTTCTACCGTTTTTTGAATCTCTATTTTATTGATTTCCTCTCTGATCTTTATGATTTCCTTCCTTCTGCTGACTATAGGTTTTGTTTGTTCTTCTTTTTCTATTTCATTTAGGTGCTGGGTTAAGGTGTTGATTTGAGATATTTCCTCCTTTTTGAGGAAGGCTTCTATCAATTTGAAATTCACTCTAAGAACTGCCTTGTGGCATCCAGTAGTTTTGAATGATTGTGGTTTCGTTGTCATTTGTCTCGAGGTATTTTTTTAATTTCCCTTTTGATTTCATCATTGACACACCTGTTTTTAGTATCATGGTGTTTAGTCTCCATGTAGTCAGTTTTTTCTCACTTCTTTTCCTGCAGTTGATTTCTAGTTTCAGGCCATTGTGATCAGAGAGGATATCTGAAATAATTTCTTTACTCTTAAATTGGTTGAGGTTAGTTTTTTGCCCCAGTAGATGGTCAATCCTTGTGAACTTTCCAGGTGTACTTGAAAAGAATGCATATTCTGGGGTTTTTTGGATGTAATGTCCTGAAAATACCCATTAAATTGAACTATTCTATTGCATTCTTTAAGATCTATGGTGCCTTATTAATTTTCTGTCTAGAGGATCTGTCCTTTGATGTGAGTACATTGTTAAATTTTCCTACTATTATTGTATTCCCATTAATTTCTTCTTTTATATCTGTTAGTACTTCTTGTTTACATTTGGGTACTCCTATATTAGGAACATATATATTGAACAATGTAATATCCTTTTCTTGAATGGATCCTTTCATCAGTAAATATTTTGTCCTTCTCTTTCTTTCTTTATGGCCTTTGTTTTAAGGTCTATCTTGTCCGATATGAGTATTATAACCCCTGCTTTCCTGTCATTTCCATACACATGAAATATCTTTTTATACCCCCTCACATTCAATTTATCTGTATCCTTTGCCCTAAGGTGAGTCTTTTCTAGGCACCATATTGTAAGCTCTTATTTTCTTTTTATCCAGTCAGCCACTCTATGTCTTTTGATTTGAGCATTCAGTCCATTAACATTTAAGGTAATTATGGGTATATATGTATGTGTGTGTGTGTGTGTGTGTTGCCATTTTAAACCTTGTTTTCTATTTGATTCAATGTTTGTCCCTTGTTCTTTTCTTTTTTTGGTTGGATGATTTCCTTTTATTTTATGCTTGTGGCTTCTTTTTAGTTCTTGTGAGTGTAATGTTTGGTTTTGATTTGTGGTTGCCCTGTTTTTCAAGTATGTTGACCCCTCCTATATCTGCTTGATAGCCTGATAGTCATATAGGCTCAAACACATTCTAAAAAATACACACAAAAATTTTCTTACTTGCCTTCACCACATTTTATGATTTTGATGTCCTTTTTTACATATTCATGTTTATCCTTTTGCTGTTCCTTGTGTTTATCACCACTTTTCCAAATTGTGCCCCATCCACTTTTAGGTCTATATATTGGCTTAAGTGATTACTTTCCAGTTGTAATTTCCTCCATCCTATACCTTCTTAATTCTGTAATGTTTAGAGGAGAACTTTCAGTATTTCTTTTGGAGTGGGTTTTGTATTGCTGTATTCCTTCAGTTTTTGTTCACTGGAGAAATTCTTTATTTCTCCTTTTATTTTAAATGATATTCTTGCTGGGTAGAGTATTTTAGGCTGCAAATTTTTCCCTTTTAAAACATTGAATATATCTTGCCACTCTCTTCTGGCCTCTAATGTTTCTGTAGAAAAAACAGTTAATAGTCTTATGGGGGTTCCCTTATAATTAACAGTTTGTTTTTCTCTTACTGCCTTTAGAATCCTCTCCTTATCTTCAGCTTTTGCCATTTTTATTGTAATATGTCTTGGTGTGGGTCTATTTGGGTTCAATTTGTTTAGGACCCTCTGTGCTTCCTGTATCTTGATATATGTTTCCTTTAGATTTGGAAAGTTTTCAGCCATAATTTCTTCAAATATATTTTCAATCTCCTTCTCTTTTTTATTATCTTTTGGAACCCCTATTATGTGTAGATTGGCCCACTTTATATTATCCCATAGATCTCTTTTATTAATTTCATGTTTGCTTTTTTTCATTTGGTTTTCTGTCTGGTATCCTGACTGGGTGATTTCCATTATTCTAGCTTCCAAGTCACTTATTCATTCCTGTGCATTATTTATTCTGCTCTTCCATGCCTTTAACTCAGCTTGTGACTCCGAGAATGAATTTTTAATTTTTCTTGCCTTTTCCTTATATTTTCTAGTTCTGTTCTAAAGTAATCTGCATTACTGTTCATATCCACTCTTAATTCCTTCAGTATTTTCACTATCTCCTTTTTGAACTCTGTCTGTTAGACTGCAGAGGTCTGTTTCATTGTTTGCTTCTTCAGGGGAATTCTCCTGTTATTTTAACTAGTAATTGTTACTCAGCTTCTTCATGTTGCTTATATTTTTTTTATTCTGTGAGTTTAGGGAAAATAACTACTGTAATCTTGGAGGGCTATCCATATGCAAGAGCACCCCTAGGTAATTTGTGAAGGCTTACTATTGTTTTTGGCATGGTGGCTACTTTTGTGTTGGATGCTTGCTGTCTCTTTCCTCAGCATATACAGGCTATTCTCTCCTTGATAGGGGGTGTGCTGGGGTAAGACCTGTGTTTGCTTCCTGGAATATGGAGGCAATGGGCAGGTCTGGTAGCCAGTGCCTGGTTTCTAGGCCCTTGAGAGTGGCAAGGGTCTGTGGGGAGGTGGTACAGACTACTCCTGGTTGTAGGGCCCTGGGAAGTCACAGTGACCCTCAAGGAGGTTTAGGTGGTGGCCAGAGCCTTTGGTAACAACAGCAGGGTGTGTGTCTGAGGGGAGTGAGGGCAAAAGGTGGCACACAGTTGCAGTGACCTCCTCTGCAGTGGCCCCTGAGGTGACTGGGGCTGCAGGTGGTATCTTTTCTCAGACCTGTAGTGGTGGCAGCCCACAACTCCCTCTGAAGTCTGAGATGTCTGCAATGTTTAGCCCCCACTGACCATAGGCCATGCAAGAGGAGCCCTGCTCCCTAAGATCCTGTACAAGAGGCGACCCAACACCTGGGGCCCACACATGTGCAGAGAAGTTATTCCTATGACATCTCTTCCTCTACCCTCCCCAACAATGGCACCTTGCTTCTCCTGCAGGCACAACCCTCCTCCTGCACTCCCTCAGCTGTCGTGCTCCACTACCCAACCCATGGCACACTGCTGCTTAGCCCCTCTGGCTGTCTCCACAAGACCAACTCTAGTCCTCTCCCTGGAACTGACCTCCAAAGCCTGAGTCTCAGCACACAACCCATACCCGAGTGTCTCAGGCTGTGGTGTGTGAGGGCAGTGTTACTGATGGTCTGTGTGGCTCTCTTTCTGTCTTGCCCTCCTTAGTCCAGCTGCTGTGCTTTTCTCTGAGCCTTTGATGTTCCCCTTCCGGGACCTTAGCCTCCCAGGGTGCAGGTTCATCTCCTCTTTCACAGCTCCCTCTCAGAAGTTCTGGTCCCATCCTGATTCCCTCTTTTTCTTTACTTTTCTTTTCTTATCTTTTCATCTCCTCTCTCTCTCTCTTTCTCTCTCTCTCTCTCTCTCTCTCTCTCTCTCTCCCTCCCTCCCTCCCTCTCTCTCTGTCTCCCTCTCTCTCCCTTTTGTTTTACCCAGTGATGTGGAGGGCTTCTTGTCTTTAACAACCACGTTTTATTCCTCCACCATCTTGATCCAGCCTCTACCTCTTTTGTCTTCTAAACCTTACTTGAGTGGCAAATGCTAAGCTAAAATTATATAGGAAATGGGAAATGTAGATTTTGGTTTCTCCTCTGCACTGCACAGGAGACCTTTGGAGGGTGTGGTATTGATTCCAAGTTGATGAAAGACAGTCTATCACAGACTACAGCATTTGTTAACTCAGCATTCCTACACATTTTTTATCTTACCCATGTTAACCTTCCAATATGAATAGCATTTTGATCTGGTATGGTGCAACTACACTTCAAATGTCCAAAAACCTATTCACTTTCTGTCCAAAAAGTAGGCATAAAGCCTTATATGTCACTTTACCTTTGAATAATGTCCTTCATTTTTAAACTCAGACCAAAATTTTGGTATCACATGACTTAAAACTTGAATTGTATACTTACACTTCTTACCTGAGAAATAGGAGATTGGGAAAGGAAGAGAGAAGCATTGGTCAACATGAAAAGTATGTAAAAGCAAGGGAAAAAATATGCTTTACTCCAAAGTTTTTACTTTTGCAACTAATCATGTAGCCAGAGTTGCCTTAATAATTTTCTTCTTAGGAGTTCCCGTTGTGGCGCAGCAGAAACGAATCTGACTAGGAACCATGAGGTTGCTGGTTCGATCCCTGGCCTTGCTCAGTAGGTTAAGGATCCAGCTTTGCTGTGAGCTGTGGTGTAGGTTGCAGATGTGGTTCGGATCCCGCATTGCTGTGGCTGTGGCTTTGGCCAGCAGCTGTGGCTCTGATTAGACCCCTAGCCTGGGAACCTCCTCATGCTGGGGGTATGGCCCTAAAATGACAAAAGACAAAAATAATAATAATAATAATTTCTTTCTTATACCACATATTCCATGTTTCCTTTGTCCTCAGTTAGCAACCCAGTTGGTCATGAATCT
Source organism: Catagonus wagneri (assembly GCA_004024745.2). Lineage (NCBI taxonomy): Eukaryota > Metazoa > Chordata > Mammalia > Artiodactyla > Tayassuidae > Catagonus > Catagonus wagneri. The sequence goes on along the minus strand of PVHT020000286.1, from coordinate 2,161,264 downwards.
TTAGCAGGTAGTGTATTCCATGACTGAATGGCCAAAAATTATGCTTTTGGATGTCCCACTAAGGGCAGAAAAAGCAAATACAGTTACAGACTGTACTTATTCTAGTGAAAATATACTGTTACTCTTTCTATAATCAAAGAGGTTCAATCTAATCAACTGTTATGGAGTGACTGTCTCTTCTCCCAGTGAATGGTGACATATAAATGTTTTATTATTTGCCTTTTCTGTAGGCTGTTTTGACATTCAGCTCTGTGGTAGCCAGATCAGCCTCACTGAATGAAATCCATATTGTTGAACTCGTGCATAACCCCCATTCCCGCCATCATGAACCCAGATTTTGTTTGTAAAACTGGTGAGCAGTGACTGGGCTATCTGGGTAAAGAAGCTAACATAAGCACCACAGTTCTTTTCCACCTGACGTGTGGGAACCCTTTCAGCAGTAGTTACTCTTTGGTATTCATTTAATTGGACATAAAATCCCCATATCCTCCATGTATTCTGTTAGGCTCTTTTACAAACTCTCCAGTAGACTGGTATTACAAGTATTCTAATCCTGCTCCTACCAAGTCCATGACCACTTAGCCTAATTATCCCTGAGTAGATGTGTACTCCTGGTTAGCTTTCCTCCAAGAAAAATGGGGAAAATGTGTAATATTCAAAGTTCTGTCCACTCAAAGTTCTGCCCATTCAGAGAATTTCTCTTCAGCACTATCCTCAAATCCTCTCCTGGGAGAGACCATTGTACTCAGTCATCCACTTTTTGGCAGTTCTATCATTTTTGGCAGAATTTTCTATAAATCATGTCCATTTTTTCTTCCTTAGCTTTCTGGTAAGAGAGAATATCCTTTGGACCCAGACATAATGGTTGAGGAAGAAGCATCATTGTACCAAGAATAATAAGTTATATAAAAAAGTCTACATAAGTTGTTAAAATTAGCAATGCACATAGAAGTTCCTGCTGTTAAGAGGTGGAATCTATATTCTCATCTCTTGAATCTGGGCAATCCTTATTATCCTTGCTATCAAATAGAATGTGGCAGAAGTAAACTCTGCCTCAAGAATCTTCACAGCTTTTCCTCTTGCATTTCTTGGACCTCTGCAACTTTGATGTAAAAAATCCTGGGCTAGTCTTCTGAATGGTGAGAGATAAATAGTCCAGTTATTTCCATTGTCCTCAGTGGTAGCCTGTCAACAGCCACACACTGTGAGTATTATAAGATAAATGGTTGTATTTTAAACTATTAGCTTTCGAGGTTCATTGCTAAACAGCAAACGTTAACTGCACAGAGTCTTAGTCATGTGCTCATACACCTCAGTTATGTATTCAGATCCTGATCAAGCCCAAGCTTTGTACCATCCCACTTCCATGGAATGATAGAGTGCTGCTAAGTATGCCCAGATTCACAACTTTGAGAATCATCAGTTAAAGGTGGTTAGTTCATGTCACAAAAGAGCTTGGTGTTCCACGATTAAATGTTCCTCTCTACCAGGACCCTGTTAAAAAAACTGCTGTGTTTCTGCCTTTCAAGAGAACCACAGTATTGTGCAAGAAAGAGCATGGCTTTGTCCCCAAATCCTAAGAAACTGTACTATTTTTCTCCTTGGAATTATGAAGTATTCCCCATGTTTTAGAGACACTTTGAGAACCATTAAATCAGCTTGGTCTGAGAGCTCAAGAATCAGAACACCTTCTGCTTTCAACAGAACTTTATTTGTGCCCAACTCAAAGCTGGCAATAGATAAATGGGTCAGATTAGCTTCAGGTATATATGTTGTTTCTGGACTTCAAAGAGCCCCATAAATATTGTGCCCTTTCTCAGAGCTAATCGGTATGAGATATAACAATTTGTTCGAAAATCTCTATATACCCCAGACCACTGAATATCTAAAAACTTCCTCAAGATGGGAAATACTTTAATTTTTATTAGTTTTTTTTAACCTTCAGAATTTCATATGACTTACCAAAGCATCTAGGTTATTTGCAACATAATGATCATCATTTCCAAGCACTGTGATGCCACTGGTGTCATGAATTAGTATCATGCCCTGTGTAACATGAGATAATCAAGGCCCCTGTATGCTAAATTGTGACAGAATCTGAGGTAAGGTAGTGAATGTATACTGCTATCCATGCCAAGTAAAAACAAACTGATATTAGTTTTGTTTTGTTTTGTTTTGTTTTGATTTTGTTTTGTTTCTGTTTTGTTTTTTGCTAGCAGATATAGAAGAGAAAAGTAGTCACCAGAGAAGTATCTGGATACCAGAAATCTGGATTTTATTTTATTTTATTTTATTTTTTTGTCTTTTTGCGTTTATCTAGAGCCACACCCGCGGCATATGGAGGTTCCCAGGCTAGGGGTCTAACAGGAGCTGTAGCTGCCGGCCGACGCCACAGCCACAGCAACGCGGGATCCGAGCCGCATCTGCAACCTACACCACAGCTCACGGCAACGCTGGATCCTTAACCCACTGAGCGAGGCCAGGGATCGAACCTGCAGCCTCATGGTTCTTAGTCGGGTTCGTTAACCACTGAGCCATGAAGGGAACTCCAGAAATCTGGATTTTAATTGGTTTGTTCAATTAAAAACAAAACAAAAACTCTAAGACAAAGAATCGCTTGGTTCTTCTCATCAGTGCAGCTATCACGCACAGGTTCGGAAGGATGTTGAAGAAAAACTGTGCCATTTCCTAAGTGTCCATACCAATTACTCCTTCAGGAATGAGAAGAATAACTACTAGTGTTTTGGGTATTACTGGCTTGAGATGGAACTTAAGCCAAAACTCCATTCATTTCTTGAAATTTATAAGCTTCTACTCTACATTTGAGGATAAATGGACATTTGAATCCTTTAGAATGAAGCCTCCATTTGGATATCCAACCATCACTCAGAATCCTGGGTATTCCCTGATACTGTCACCTTTTAATAACCTCAATTCAATCTGAGAAAGAATAAAAGGAAGACACGTGATGTAAATGCCAGCAGTGGAGTAGAGTCTGTCTTTAAGATGGTCACAGCTTTTCCTTTACTTAATAATCTTGGGCTCTGTGAATCTAAGTCTGAGAACGGGGTCAGAATTTATGACTTTCAATTGTGACTACCCCAATTCAGCATAAACTCTTTACTCCCTGGACTCACACACATAAACCACTATAAGCTGACAAAATATTATATTTTTTCTTAGGTGTATGGGTCTTCTTTCCTAATCATAAATTTCGTTTTATTCTTATCCTCTTGGCTTTTACCAGGACTTAAGTCTCATTATGGGTCTAGAAGCAAAGAAAGGTGGCTTGTGGGTCTAAAGGAGAATCAGCATTCCTTACAAAGTGAATTCCTGAATTGAAACCACTACAGAGTGATCAAGCGGGAAGAAAGTACTGCTTCTGCTGGCAGGGTAGGCCTGATAGATTTTGAGTGTTCAAGTTAGATAACTTGTCCTTTGCAATCTCCCCCAAATTCTTCCTCAATGATTTTCAAGTTTGCACTCCTTCTTGCTTAATGCTCTAACTTTAATATAAGATACCTAAGAAGTCTGTACATTCACTTTGAATTTCAGTTTACTCACTCTCAGTATTATACTTTGGTTGGGTCTTTTAAATATTGACCAGTGACTACAAGAAATAAAGACTTCCTTAAAGACAGAAATTAAAGTTAGATAGCCTCTGTTACTTATTTAATTCCTTGAATAACGAATTTAAAACCCCAGGCATTCTTTTTCTAAGTTCTACATTGCTCTCAGAAATAGCCCCACTTCACATTCTTCATACTCTTTAATTCCACTCCAAAATTTTATTACTATTACTACGACTACTACTACTATTGATACTTTGCTTCCCAAAGTCTTTCCTAGTGTAGACTCCAGAAAGTTAGAGGTGATAACATAAAAACATAACTGTTTTGCTAGTGCAGATCATGGACTATCAGAGACCCATTTTGTACTGGCAGTGAAGTTATTATCTTTCAATTAGAATTCGATCAGGCGTTAGAAAACTTCATTCATTCACTATCTCATAACCACTTGGTAAAAAAATCAAAAACTTCTATTAGTTAGAGTTTAGTCAAGAAATAGAAGCCACTTTATTTCAAGTGTAAAGAGCTTAAGCCAGGAAATAGGGGCCTCACTGTTAAGGAACCTGGAACCACAGGCTGAAGAAGTTGACACTAAAGATTTTATAGCAAAACAGAGAGTTACAAGAGATGTCTGGGAAAATATTTCCAATCTCAAAAATCCATGAGAAATATGTACCAAATCTCCGACTTCTCAGAGGTGAACCTAGTGGTTCTCTAGACCCCACCAAAAAATTACTGTAAATCATGCATCTGTGAATCTGGCTACAACTCTCTCCAAAGAATAGTGACTTCCTATTCTTTTCCTGTTTCTAAATAACATGTGAATGTCTCTCGATAAACTCTAGCTTGAAACCATAGAGGGAAGGGAATTCTGGCAAAAGGAGTTTTTCACATATTCCGTTCACTGCAGAGGATACTATAGCAGGGAATAGCAATAATATGAAGTTTGCTGCATATACAGCCCAGCATAACGATCTATCACTTTCAAGTTACGATGAAATGAATTTTATTGATTCAAAACTTTGTGCCTCCTAATCTATCTTACATTACTTTGAGGTGTCACTTAATTTTCTTTTTCCCTGGATGATATTTATCAGCACACATAAATGAGACAGACATAAATGTTTCACTTTAGAAACAGCAGAAAACTGCATCTAGAGATTATCATATTAAGTGAAGTAAGTCAGAAAGAGAAAGACAAATACCGTATGATATCACTTACATGTGGAATCTAAAATATGTCACAGGGAGTTCCCTTTGTGGCTCAGTGGTTAACGAATCCGACTAAGAACGATGAGGTTGCAGGTTTGATCCCTGGCCTTGCTCAGTGGGTTAAGGATCCGGCGTTGCCGTGAGCTGTGGTATAAGTTGCAGACGCGGCTTGGATCCCGCGTTACTGTGGCTGTGGCGTCGGCCGGCAGCTACAGCTCCTGTTAGACCCCTAGCCTGGGAACCTCCATATGCTGCGGGTGCGGCTCTACATAAAGGCAAAAAGACAAAAAAATAAATAAAAATAAATAAATAAAATATGTCACAAATGAATCTGTCTACAAGACAGAAACAGACTCACAGACATAGGAAACAGACTTGTGGTTGCCAAGTGGGGAGAGAGGAGGGAGTAGGATAGACTGGGAGTTTGAGGTTAATAGATGCAAAACTATTGCATTTAGATTGGATAAGCAATAAGGTCTTACTATATAGTACAAGGAATTCTATCCAATCTCCTAGGATGGACCATGACGGAAAATAATATTTAAAAGTGTATATATATATATATATGACTAAGTCACTTTGCTGTGCCGCAGAAATTGGCACAACTATACTTAAGAAAAAGAAACAGCAAAAAACAAGAGGACTAAGAGATGAGTACTAACTTTTTAAAAAATATTTTGTTTCAGAAATATATGTATATATAACATATTGAGGATAAAATAAAAACAGAAGATATTTAGCTTTGGGTTTGGTAAATGTTTTTTCTTATCTGTATCAATTCTAGTTAGTCAGCAGTGGTGACTAAGAGAGCTATGTTGAGAGAGATTCTGAGGCTAAGGCCTAGTTTAAGGGAAAAAAAGAAGAAATAATAGTGCCATGATCAATTAGTAATGTCAGCTCATGGGCCCAGGAGGAGCACAGTGGTAACACTGGGTAGTTGCCATCTTTTGATTAATGTCATGAAGACCTTGATAGCCAATTAGACTAACATATCTTATTTGGCCATACAAGCTTCCCTAAATTAAGGTTTTTGTGTCATCCTCAAAAATTGCCAGGGAGGAAGTCAGTTCAGTTATTGTTATTCACATTTTACAAAGATGAGCCCTGAAGTTTAGATATTGTTGAAATGTGGGTGACTTGTTGAAATTATCACATCTAATAAGCCAGTAAGTGACATAAGCCATACCAGGACACACTTCTCTGGATCATGCAGCCAAGGATTTTTCTAATAAAAGCCATATAGTTTGAGAATAAGTGGTCTGCTTCTTAAGCAAAAGGGAGATATGAAAAGTGACTTTTTAAAGGTGTTATAACTAGATCTCCACAGGCTAGATTTGATAAATTACACTGCATATAGCATTCAAAAGGAGAAGCTGTTGTAGAGTTCCCTTGAGGTGTAATGGTTTAAGGATTTGGCATTGTCACCGCAGCAGCTTGGTTCGCTGCTGTGGTGTGGGTTTCATCCCTGGCCTGGGAACTTCTGCATACTTCAAGCAGGGCAAAAAAAAAAAAAAAAAAAAAAAAAAAAAAAAAAAAGGAAGAAGAAGAAGAAGAAACATCAAGAGTATCATTGACCCATTCCTTACTTTGACTTTTTAAAGCTAATGCACTGTTTCATGGAGACAGACCTACGTGAAGGCTGAATGTTCAACCTGGTGACTAAGGCTTCGGCTAGCTAAGGAGAAGAGGGGATTAAGGAGGTTAAAGAGAAATAATAATGCTGACCTAATTCACAGGGATGTAATTACCCAATTAACCATTGTAAAGTACTTTGAAAACAAAGTGTGGCTTAAATGCTAACTAATATTTCTACCAAAGCAATTTCATGTTGCTATCCCATAACAAGGTTCCCATACTATTCATCAGACGTGCCTTGCCCTGCCTGCCCACTCCTGTGAGGCACATATTAAAACTTCTGACCAGTCACTTCACCCACTTTCCCACACCTACTCCTACTCTCCTTGAATTCAATTTCTCATCTTTTTTCAAGGTCATACCATAAAAGAATCTCAGGTTAGGTTATTGGCCTTCCACAAACTGTCATTAAACTACAACAGTTTCCCTCTTTCTTTATGATCAACCTTCTTTTGAGCTGTCTTATTTAAGCACAGAAGCCATGCCATATGCCAAAGGCTACTCCAGAAATGCTGATAATACGCTAACATCTCATAATTACCTAGCCCTTTCATGTCATAAAAACTTTGAGAAAAACAGGGCAGGGCTGATCACTGTGGACAGCTGAGTCAACCAACACATTAAGAGTTTAAGTGACTCTGTCAAGTTCCTATTAATATGGGGGTGGGAGAGAATTAAAATATTCAGCTCCACACTTGCAGCAATTGGCACAGTGCTGGATACATCATAGACCTTCGATAATCTTTGCTGAATTAACACATGGATAAACAAAACAGTAAAGAAATACAAGTTGTGTAGGAACTCTTGGCCCAGTGCTCTTTGCACTCAGTCAAGCCGATACCATATTCTGCACAAGGACAACGTTCTAAACCTCTAATACAATACTACCCAGAGGAAGAGTGCCGGGGGATGGTGAGTCCTGCTCCTACTTCTCCACTAATCTTCTGAGTCGGATAAGAGAAATGTGCCAGCTCTCTTCCTACTCGACTAATGCTCTGCACGTACATCCCTCCTGAGAAAGGCAGTGGGGTTAGAAACTGACCATGACTACCAAAAAGCAGTTACTGAGGGCCAATTATAACAGCTACTACATTTGAAACTGCTTTCCCATCCATTAGTCCAGTTGATCCATCAAATAATGCTATGAAGGATGTGTCACCATTAGCTCACATCTTATAGATAAGGAAAAAGAGCTAGCAGGAGGTTGGGTAACTTGCTTAGGGCTACATAGCCCATAGACAGATATGGTTTGCAAACAAAACCAACCTTTTTGTTGTTGTTGTTGTCTTTTGGGGGCTGCATCTGTGGCATACGGAAGTACCCAGGCTAGGGGTTTAATCGGAGCTGTAGCTGCCGGCCTACGCCGCAGCCACAAGTATGCAGGATCTGGGCCACGTCTGTGACCTACACCACAGCTCATGGCAACGCCGGATCCTTAACCCACTGAGAGAGGCCAGGGATGGAACCAGTGTCCTCATGGATACTAGTCATGTTCATTACCACCGAGCCACAATGGGAACTCCCAAAACCTACAAATTTCAAAATCGGTATTCCTTATACTGTATAGTGTTGTCTTTCAAAAATAAGCGGTTCATCTCTAGGACCATTTCCAGAGAAATATCAAATTCTTCATCACCTCTGCTGTACTTCTTTGAACCCATATGCTACCACAATAGCTTCCTCAGCTTCCTGACCAAGGCCTCAGGTGAGTCAACATGAAAGGAATGAATTTTCCAGAAGCTTTTAATAAGAATTTGTTCATTCACTCTTTCCTGTAATTATGAGTGCTTAACTCTTTACTCTTGGGCTTCCAAGATACTACAATATGAATATGCATGAAAATGAATGACTTCTAAAACTATTTACTTAATGACTTTGCTTTCCATAAATTCATCTATTTCATATGCCTTTTTCTTTTACCTGAGACCTGTTGGCTTCACCCTTCCAACTGCAAGTTGTAATAACATAAACATATCCTTGCTCTAGAGTGGTTACTAACTTAAAATATTGCCTTTTTTTTTTTTTGGTTGGTTGGTTAAAATTTTGTTCCATTCAACTCTATTTTGTTTTTTAAAGGAGAGTTTGCTGACGGGGAAAGCCTAATAAGTCTTGGAAGGGGAAAGAAAGAATTCAGGTTTGAGAATAGTCATTAGAAAAGAGGCGGTGGATTGGTTACTAATATATGGAAATGACTGGAAGATAAATGGGAAGCTTACCACATTTTTTTAACGGAAATGATGTTTTATATATATATAAAACTGTGATGGAAGTTCCCATTGTGGCTCAGCAGTAATGAGCCTGACTAGTATCCATGAGGATTCAGGTTCAATCCTTGGCCTAGCTCAGTGGGTTAAGGATCCAGCATTGCGGTGAGCTGCAGTACAGGTTGCAAAGGCAGCTCAGATCCTGCTTTGCTGTAGTTGTGGCATAGGCCAATAGCTGTAGTTCCAGTTCCAGTTCCACCCCTAGCCTGGGAACTTCCATACATTGCAGGTGCAGCTCTAGAAAGAGAAAAGAAAAGAAGGAAAAGGAAAAGAAAAGAAAAGAAAAGAAAACTGTGACTATTTAAGAGTTAAAACAACCATTCAGGCCCAAACCAGCTCTAGCAGAAAATAGATAACAAATGGTGGGCAGTTCTCAAGTAGGACAAACTCCCCACCACCAGCTTCAGCCGCGGTCATAGGGAAAATGTTCAAAGAGGGGCCATGAGAAACAGTGCACATGGGAATTTCTCCCAGAGGCGTAATAAAGTTCTCATCCAGAATTTCCTTGCCAGTTCCTGTAAAGAACCTTTACAGGAACCACCTAGTAGGATTTCATAATTGTTGAGGAACTTTGTAGATGAGAGTTTTTCTAGCTGTCACCCTGCCCATACTTCATGGTGTACACTGGAGGTAGGAGGGCGGGGGGTGCTGTGGGATAGGGAAGGGAAGGTAGAAAATTTAGAGTTCATAAGTCCTCAGATCAGAGAGAGTCACACAAGGACTTCCTGAATAAGACATGCATCCTCCAGAGTTCCTGAAATTTGACCGGATGCACTGAATAGACGGAACTTTGGGCTGTCTTCCATGAGGCAGGACAAGTGTTCTTTGGAGGAGTGAAGGGCTCTTTGATGCCCAAGAGGAGTGGGCCAGTCGAGAGACAGCTACTTGCCCGCCATATGTCTTTTTCTTTCCGTGCACACAATTAAACTACATATTGTAGACAATTTTGAGATCACAGGGCCATGTTCTGAGCTCTGGTCAATAGAACAGAGTGATGTTCACCACGGCCTGCCCTGGCCCAGCCTATGTTTTGTCTCTTCCCCATCTACCAGCTAGAAGTAAAGGACTCTAAAGCAAAAGGATGGCAAAAACACCAGATGAAAGGAATCTGGGGCCTGAAATCCTCACATGGAAGACAGCCCACCAAACACCTTGGACAGAATTCATTAACTTCTCTTGTGCTACACTGCAAAGATTTTAGCATGTTTGAGGAAGATTGTGTCTTCCTCAAATAATACAACCATATTCCGAATTCTGGGGAAAGGGTTTGAATCTCATTCCTCTCTGGGCTTCCTGAAGTTCTTAACACATCCCCTCATATACTTCTACATAGAGTAGGACATGAAAAAAATTTTTCAATATCCAAATGAGTGAAGACAGCTGCATTAGAATGTAGAGGGATAGAAGTGGAATTCCCCCAATCTAATCAAATAGGGAAAATTCCCTAGTTGTTTCATCTTGTAAAGGAGAATAATACCTACCTTATAAGGATGAGAATGAAATTATATAATAGATGCAAAGTAGCAAAATGCTTAACACAAAATGAGCATTTAATAATTAATGGGCTATTTTATTACTAGCTGTGAACTCTACATATAGTGGTTTCTTGGTTACAACAAACTATATCTTTGAGAACAGAAGGGGAGTAGTTTTCTTGACATTAAAAACTGTGTTTGATTTGTGTTGTATATCTCAAAAGTCTCAAGCACAATCTTACACACAGAGTTGCAGGTAAGACTGAATTGCATTCTGAGGAAAAGGCATGAATGAGAAGCACAAAAGTGAGATTTAGAAAATGCTAATAAAGAATTCTATTGGAGATTTATTATCGCTGTGAAATACAGTGATTGTGATTTGGAATCAACATTGAGAAAACGTTTTTTCTCATATACATATAAATTCACATTTTATAATAAATGTAGCATAGTATTGCAAAAGGTCAGTATAAAGCTGAAATGAAATCTCTTTAAGGGTTGGAGTATAATAAAAATTAATGGAACGACTCTTGGCAAACCCCAGATTATTTGAGGATACAGATGTTCAGCAGCCCATTGGTCATGTCCTGCTTGGGAGTATTAGGAAGACATATGAATGCCATAGGCCCCTAGGAATTTTCCTTACAGACACTTAGGTACAGTTAAGTAATAAGTATAGAAATAATTGTTTTTTCTAATGTTTCCATACTATTTATGCAAAAATTCAATTATGAGAGGTAGAGAAAGAAAAAATTTACCAGCAGTCTCTTGAAAATTCAATCTCGGAGTTCCTGTTGTGGCACAGCAGTTGGCGAATCCAGTTAGGAACCATGAGGTTGTGTGTTCAATACCTGGCCTTGCTCAGTGGGTTAATGATCGGGTATTGCTGTGAGCCGTGGTGTAGGTCACAGATGTGGCTCTGATCTGGCATGGCTGTGGTGTAGGCTGACAGCAACAGCTCCAATTCAACCCCTAGCCTGGGAATCGCCATATGCCGCAGGTGCAGCCACCCCCGTACCCCCCAAAAAAGAAAATTCAATCTCATAATTTCAAACAAAAACAATAGTATAATAACATATCAGAAAACTTTCATCAATGCTAAGTATCAAGTGTGCATTCATTGCCCATGGAATGGGATGGGATGCAATGGAATAGATCCAAATAGAAATGCATGTCACCAGATGGTCTTAAATGCTGCTGACATAAACAGGAATGTCAGCTCTGCAGCTCCACTCTATGAGGGACATTGGGACTTGCAACACAAATCTCATTTTCCTCTCTTGGGTAAATAAATGACCTTTGGTGTCTCTGGGTGCTAGGGATGGGTTGCCCAGGCACATTTCCAAGCACTCCACATTCTTTGGAGAGAAGATATTATCACCTCTCGGTGTTGAGCCTTGTTATTAGTTCAGGTGAATCATGGAGAAGAGAGCTGTGGGTGGACCTCAAGTTTCATAAGCAGTCATAGCAACCATGTGGGGTGGAGGCTGGGGCATGGATCCAGGACCAGTAAAGCTGGAAAAGGTGATGATGGACGGATGACTTTTGTCTTGACTTATGGGAGGGTGTGTTGTCAAGAAAGTCTGGGCTACAAGGTTAAGTGCCAGCACACCGGGTTCTTTCCATTGGCTGAACAAAGAGAAAAGCACATAGTTGATCAGAACTTGCACCAAGAACATACTGAGAATACTGGCTCTGCCCTTTGGGAACTGATTGCCTAGGACAGATCATTGTGGCAGGAGCGCCAATCCACCTGTAATTCCAGGAGGTGCAAATCCCTGAGAGAAGACAGCCTAGAGAATTGGGAATTGATTAAGCAAGTGAACACTGCAGATATTACATACATAGGCAGCCAAAAGGCTGTGTTTCACAATGTCAGTGACAAAGCAACCAACAAGACTATGCAGAATTGTCAAGATCATGGAGTGTTACTAAAAGGGGCTCTACTAAGCTAAGAATACCAAAGAAGGAATGATCCCGGAGAAAAGTTCTCTGCCTCATTCCATACTTCTCTTGGATACTGATTTGTCCTTGGCTTATTCATTCAGCCATTCATTCATTTGTCATGGGGAAAAATCAAATAGGAATAGAGGCCAATACGATCAGAGAGTTACTATTTTACATAGGATAATCAGGGAAGGATGCTCCGAGAAGGGATAATGTGGGCAAGTCCCAAGGTGAGTGCACATCTGGAAAGAGAAGACTTCCAGGCCAAGTGAACTCATGCACAGCTCTGAATGAGTGCGGATCTGGAGGAATATTTGCAGGGAGGCCAGTGAGACTCTAGTGAGGTCAGTGAGGAAAGAAATAAGACATGGGATCATGGTGGCTAGATCAGGTACTACCTTGTGTATCATTTAGGCTGGGGAGGGGGAGATGTTTGATGAGTGACTTAAGAAGGCATTGGAAGGTTTTGAACAAAGGTCTGCATTGTATGACTTGAAGGTTTTCTTGTTGTTTTTGTTTTTTAACATCCATACCTGTGGCATGTGGAAGTTCCAGGCCAAGAGTCAAATCAGAGCTGAAACTGCAGACCTATGCCACAACCACAACAACCCAGGATCTAAGCTGCATCTGTGACACACACCACAGCTCACGGCAAAGCCAGATCCTTAACCCACTGAGTGAGGCCAGGTATCCAACCCACATCCTCATTGATACTAGTCAGGTTTGTAACCTGCAGAGCCACAACGGGAGCTCCCTGACTAGAGTTTTAAAATAAACTGGTAGCTATGCTGAGAATAGGCTCTGAATGGGTGAGGGTAGAGGTGGGCAGACCTTTTGAGATACTAGGACAGAAATCCAAGGACAGACTATCCTCTATGACATGTCCTGAGACCCACACAGGAGTTAATCTACAACTGCAGTGGACAGTTCCCATGCACACTCCTCCAGCCCCCCCATATAATTACACCCAGTCCTGTTTCTCTGCCTGAGGATTTTCCTCTGGAGCTAGAGGAGTTTGCTCAGCCCACATACAGAGTAGCTTGAAAGTACCAACTATAAGAAATGTGACATCTTAGAGCATCCCTCTACCAAGGAGAGATATAACTTGATGGATAAATGCCTCATTATTCTGGTCCCTCTCTGAAACAGCTCAGAAGTCCATTCACGCAGACCACAGTGGGACTGAGCATCTTGTTAACAATTCCCCCATGGAATGGGAGAAAATATTTGCAAATGAAATGATTACAAGGGATTAATCTCCAAAATATATAGATACCTCCTGCAGCTTACTAAAAAATAATCGAAAAATGGACAGAAGATCTAAATAGACATTTCTCCAAAGAAGACATACAGATGGCTGAAAAATACATGAAAATATGCTCAACACCACTAATTATTAGAGAAATGCAAATCAAAACTTCTATGAGGTACCATCTTACAACAGCCAGAAGGACCATGATCAAAATTTTACAAGCTATACTGTTAGCCTTTTGATATATATTGCTCCTGGCAGCTGACCCTGCTTGGATATTTGTGTACGTGTGTGTATAATTTTTGTGCTAAAGAATTATTCTAAACATACTATATTATAGATTATTTTTCACTTTGTATGTTATTAACATCTTATCTTTGTAAACTCAGTGAATATACTTATAAATTCAAACACTTAAATGTTCACTCTACTACATAGCATATTCTATTCAACATAGCATAAATTTCAAAGCAATTCCCCACAGTTGGAAATCCAGTTTATTTCTAAATTCTCAATACTAAACAACACTTCAGTGAACACTCTGTTACAAACATCTCTGAACATTTGTCTGATTATTTCTTTAGGATGAATTCCTAAAAATGAGACTTCTCTGTCAAAGCATGTTTACAATTTTCAGTACTTTACATATTGTCAAGTTCTGCCACAAGCTTTTACTAATTTACATTCCTATGAGAGTGAGTTTCCCTTTAATCATGAGCAATACTCTAATGCTCATTTGGGGGAAAGAGAAAGAGGGAGAGAGAGAGAAAATGTTTCGGGAGCACAACACACTGTCAATGTTTCTATTAGACTTAATTGTTTGATTTTAATTTAATCTGATGCTTAATTTTTAGAATTAGATGATTTATTAGCATTTAATTAATTGAAAGATTCTATGCTGATGTATGAATACTCTAACATACAATTTATTTTAAAAGAATATTTTTTCCGGGAGTTCCCATCGTGTCTCAGCAGTTTAGCAAACCCAGATAGCCTCCATGAAGATGCAAGTTTGATCCCTGGCCTCACTCAGAGAGTTAAGGATCTGGTGTTGCCATGAGTTGTGGTGTAGGTCGCAAATGCAGCTCGGATCCAGTGTTGCTGTGGCTCTGGCATAGGCTGGCGGCTACAGCTCCAATTTTACTCCTAGCCTGGGAATTTCCATATGCCTCAGGTGTGGCCCTAAAAAGACAAAAAAAAACAAAAATAAATAAATAAAAGAATATTTTTCCTATAAGATAAGACAGAAAAATACTACCCACCAGAAACTCTGCACAGTGTTCTCTTTGGAATCCATATCCTTAGTTCCCTGTATCTTTTTATGAAAGAAATAATGCATTTCTCATAGGCATGTGATAGATCAAAGTGTCTTCCATAATTTTGAACAGGGACAACAAAAATTTTCCAGAAAAGTATTAAATTCTGAAAGAATAATGCACAATCCCTAATCTCAAAAATATCAAGCATTATCTTTGCCAATTTATCTGAGGGAAAAAATGTCTGGCATTTAATTCACATTTCTACAATCACCAATAAATATAAAATATAAATATTATATACATATAAAATGTGTGTGTGTACACACACACAAGCATACACATACACAAGCATACATGTACACAAGCAAACACACCTACACACAATTTGTTTTACTGTTTCATCCTTTACTCCCTTTTTGTTTGTTTACTGAGAGATAATTGACATGTAACATTCTGTAGATTTAAGATGTGCTAGCATGATGACTTGATCCACATACATATTGTGAAATGATTCCTACAGTAAAGTTAGTTAACACATACATCTCCTCAAACAATTATCATTTGTGTGTGTGTGGAGAGAACATTTAAGATCTACTCTCTCAACATCTTGCAAGATACTCTCAACATCTACTCTCTCAAAATATCACCCTGCGGAATTAGTTTCCCCCAGGTCTTATTTATTTTTTAAATGGAAATTTGTAACCTTTAACCAACATCTACGCATTTGCCCCAACCCCCAACACCTGGTAACCACCACTCCATTCTCTATTACTTTAGCTTTTTCTTAGGTTTATATATTAGTAAGATCATATAACATTTGCCTTTCTCTATCTGACTTATTTCATTCAGCATAATGCCCTCAAGATCCATTCATGTTGTTGCAAAAGGCAGGAATCCCTTCTTTTTATGGCTGAATAATATTTTAGTGTCTGTGTGTGTGTGTGTGTGTGTGTGTGTGTGTATGTGTGTGTGTGGATATTCCACATTTTCTTTATTCATTTGTAAGTCACTGATCACTTAGTCATTTCAGCATCTTGGCTATCGTGAATAATTCTGCAGTTAGCATAGGGGTAGAGATATCTCTTCAAGACAGTGATTTCTTTTCCTTCAAATGTATATCCAGAAGTGGGGTTGCTGGATCATACAGTAGATTTTTTTTTTAATTTCTGAGGAAACTCCGTACTCTTTCCAAAGTGGTTGTACCAATTTACAATCCTACCAATAGTGCAATAATGTTCTCTTCTCTCCACATCCTTGGCAACACTGTTATCTCTTACTGTTTTGATAGTAACCATTCTAAGGTGTGGTATTTCATTGGGCTTTCCATTTGCATGTCCTTGACCGTTAGTGATGTTGTGGATCATTCCATATTACTGATAGCTGTTGGTCTGTTTTCTTTGGAGAAAATGTCTGTCTGGGTCCTCAACTTTTTTTTTCTTAATGGATTTTATTTCATTTATAGGTGTATATAAATCATCACAAGTCAGTTTTACAGATTTTGTATCCCAAACCCACAGTGCATCCTCCCACCCCCCAGATTGTCTTATTTGAAAAACCAAGGTTTTCCAAAGTCTGTGAGTCATTTTCTGTTCTGCAAACAAACGAAAAACAACCCACAGAATGGGAGAAAATATTTGCAAATGATTCTACTGACAAGGGATTAACCTCCAAAATTTACAAACAGCTCCTACACCTCAACACCAAAGAAACAAACAACCCCATCCAAAAATGGGCAGAGGATCTAGGCAGACAATTCTCCAAAGAAGACATGCAGATGGCAAATAAACACATGAAAAGATGTTCAACATCGCTCCTCATTAGAGAAATGCAAATCAAAACCACTATGAGATACCACCTTACACCAGCCAGAATGGCCATCATCAAAAAGTCTACAGACAATAAGTGCTGGAGAGGGTGTGGAGAAAAAGGAACCCTATTACACTGTTGGTGGGAATGCAAATTGGTGCAGCCACTGTGGAAAACAGTATGGAGATTCCTCAGAAAACTCAAAATAGAATTACCATTTGATCCAGCAATCCCACTCCTGGGCATCTATCCAGCAGAAACCATGACTCAACTTATTTTTAATTGGATTATTTGTTTTAATCCTATTGAGTTACCTGAGCTTTTTATGTATTTTGAATATTAACCAAGTATATGATATGTGTTCCGCAAATATTTTCTCTCACTCTGTAGGTTGCCTTTTTATTTTGCAAATTGTTTCTTTCACTGTGTAGAAGCTTTTTAGTTTGATGTAGTTCCAATTGTTTATTTTTGCTTTTGTTTTATGTGTTTTTGGTGTCATATCCAAAATATCATTGCCAAGGCCAGTTTTAAGTGGCTTCATCCCTATGTTTTCCTCTTGGAGTTTCAGAGATTCAGGTTTTAAGTTATATCTTTAACCCACTCCGAATCAATTTTTGTGAGAGATGTAAAAAGGGCTCCAATTTCACTAATTTGCATGTGAATACCCAATTTCTCATCATTTATGGAAAAGATTATCTTTTCACCACTGAGTATTTTTTGTTTCCTTATCAAGTATTAGTTAACTATTAGTTAACTAATAGCTAATTGTTATTAGTATTAAATAAATACTAATAAATAAATGAGTAAATAAACCCCTAACTATTCATGGGTTTATTTCTGGAATCTCTTTATCATTTTATTGCTCTATATGTTTTTGTATTGAATCTGTAGATGGCTTTGGATGGTATTCATACTTATTTGTATTACCAATTTTTTTCATCAGTGTATTATAGTTTTCAGTGCACAGAGGTTTCAGTCTCCTTGGCGAAGTTTTGGGTCCTATTGGAAATCAAATTGTTTATTTTTCTTTCAGATATCTAGTTTGTGTATAGGAATGCAACATTTTTGTATGTTAACTTTGTATTCTACAACTTCAATGAATTCATTGATTAATTCTAACAATTTTTTTGTTGGAGTCTTTAGTGTATTCTATCTATGAGATCATGTAATCTGCAAACAGAGAATATTTTACTTTTTCCTTTCTAATCGGATGCCTTTTATTTATTTTTCTTTCCCACTTGCTTTGGCTAGGAATTATACAGTACTATGTTGAATAGAAGTGGTGAGAGAGCAGGCAGCCTTGTCTTTTTCCTGGTTTTAGAGGAAAAGTTTTCAGCGTTTCACTGTTGAGTGTGATATTACCTGTGAGCTTGTCATACATGGCCTTTATTACACTGAGGTATATTTCCTCTAAATTTATTTAGTTGAGAGCTTTTATCTTAATCTCTGAATTATCATTTTTTGCATCATTGGAAAGTTCATATGATTTTTATCCTTTGTTGTATTAATGTGGTGTATTTCATTTATTTATATGTTTAGTCAACTTTGCATCCTAGGGATAAATCACTCTTGATTGTGGTATATGAGCCTTTTAATACGCTATTGAATTCATTTTCCTAGGATGTTTTGTGAAGTTTTGCTTGCATATTCATCAGGGTTATTGGTTTATAGTTTTCTTTTCTCGTAGTGGCCTTATTTAGCAATAGTAGCAGGGCAATACTTTGCCTCCTAAAATGAGTTTGGGAATGTTTCCTCCCCTTGATTGCTTTGAAAAATTTGAGAAGGATTGGTATTATTTTTTAAATGTTTGGTAGAGTTCGCCAGTGAAGCCAACTGGTTTTGGCTTTTGTTGTTGTTGTTGGGAGGCTTTTGATTACGGATTCAGTCTCCTTAATGGTTATTACTATTAAGATTTTCTATTTTTCATAATTCAATTTTGGTAGGTTGTGTGTTTCTAGGAAATTATTCATTTATTCTAGGTTATCTAATTTTTGGCATATAATTATTCATAGTACCCTCTTATGATCCTTTGTATTTCTGTGGTGTCAGTTGTAATGTCTCCTCTTTCACTTACTACAAAATTTCAGTTTTGTTTGTTTGATTTCCCTCTCTCTTTTTTCCTAGTCTAGCTAAAATTTTGTCTATCTTGTTTATCATTTATCTGTTCAAAAAACCAGCTTTCGGATTTCCCATTGTGGTTTAGCAGGTTAAGGACCCGACATAGTCTCTGTGAGAACGTGGGTTCAATCCCTGTTCTCTCACAGTAGGTCAAGGAACTGGCATTGCCACAAGTGGCAGAGTAGGTTGCAAATGCAGCTCAGATCTGGTGTTGCTGTGGCTGAGGAATAGGCCTGTAGCTGTAGCTCTGATTTGACCCTTAGCTTAGGAACTTCCATATGCTGCAGGTGCAGACATAAAAATAAAAATAAAAAACATGTCTGTGATTCTGTTTCTGTTGTGTTCATAAACATGGAGCACAGACCTGTGGTTGTCAACAGGGAGGGGGAAGGAGTGGGATAGATTGGGAGTTTGGGGTTAGTAGATGCAAACTATTATATTTAGAATGGATAAGCAATGATGTCTTGCTGTATAGCACAGGGAACTACATCTAATCACTTTTGATAGAATATGCTGGAAGATAATTTGAGAAAAAATGTATATATATGTATGACTGGGTCACTTTACAGCAAAAATTGACAAAACATTGTAAACCAACTCTCCTTTGATTAAAAAACTTTTTAAAAACAACACATTCATTGATTTTTTTTCTGTTGTTTTTCTACTCTCTATTTCACTATTTCTGAATCAAGCTTTATTATTTTCATTCTTTTGCTAATGTCGTGCTTAATTTGTTTTTCTTTTTCTATCCCTTGAGGTGTAAATTTAGGCTGTTTATTTCAGCTTTCTCTTGTTTAATGTAGGCATTGATCTCTAAACTTCCCTCTAAGAATTGCTTGGGCTGTATCCCATGAACTTTGGAATGTTGTGATTTGCGGGGAGGGGGGGTTTGTCTCAAGATACTTTCTTTTTTTTTGCCTTTTGTCATTTTAGGGCCGCACCTGCGGCATGTGGAGGTTCTCAGGCTAGGGGTCTAATCGGAGCTGTAGCCGCCGGCCTACGCCAGAGCCACAGGAACGCAGGATCCGAGCCGCATCTGCGACCTACACCACAGCTC
The DNA here is from genome assembly GCA_004024745.2 of Catagonus wagneri. NCBI lineage: Eukaryota > Metazoa > Chordata > Mammalia > Artiodactyla > Tayassuidae > Catagonus > Catagonus wagneri. The sequence continues at coordinate 2,141,670 of PVHT020000286.1, read as the reverse complement.
ACGGCAACGCCGGATCCTTAACCCACTGAGCAAGGCCAGGGATCGAACCCACAACCTCATGTTTCCTAGTCAGATTCGTTAACTGCTGCGCCACGACAGGAACTCCTCAAGATACTTTCTGATTTCCACTTTGATTTCTTTTTTTGACTCATTTGTTGTTTAGGAGTATGTTATTTAATTTCCATTTTTTCCCCACTGTGAATTTTTCATTTTCTTGTTACTGGTTTCTAATTTTATACCATTGGTCATAATATACTAGATTTATCTCAATCTTATTAAAATTGTTAAGGCTTATTCTGTGGCCCAACATGTAATCTGCCCTGGAGAATATTCCATGTGTGTTCTTGAGAAGAATATGTATTCTGCTATTGTTGGATGGCATGCTCTGTATTTGTGTGTTAGGTCCATTTGGTCTATATTGTTATTCAAGCCCACTGCTTGCTTAACAAGTTTTATTTCTGGATGATCTACCCAATTTTGAAAGTGGGGTATTGAAATCTCTTAACATTACTGTTTTGCTATCTGTTTCTCCCATCAGTTCAGTTAATATTTGCTTTAAATGTTTAGATACGCCGGTGTTGAGTGCATATGCATTTACATTTATTATATCTTCTTGATTAATTGACCTCTTTATCACTATATAATGACCTTCCTTGTCTCTTGTGACCAATTTTTACTGAAAGTCTACTTCCTGTGATATGATTATAGCCACTCCTGCTCTCTTCAGTTTACCATCTGTAGGGAATATCTTTTGCCACCCATTCACTTTCAACCTATTTGTGTCCTCAAGTTAAAATGGGTAACATGTAGGTAGTGTACTATTTAGACACTTGTTTTTTGGCCACTCAACTTCTTTGTGTCTTTTGACTGGAGAATTTGATCCATTTCCATTTAAAATGATTATTGATAAATGAGGATTTACTATTGCCATTTCATTCACTGCCTTCTGTTTGTAATTTTTTTTTAGTTTCTTTGTTCCTTTCTTCTTATTGTCTTCCTCTGTTATTTATTTTTACAGTGTTTTTATAGTGACAAGCTTTAATGCCTTTCTCTTTATCTTTTGTGTGTATCTTCTTTAGACAAAGACGAAGGTGCTGTTACCAAGTCCTCAGGGGTACAGAGATGTTTCTGAGTCTGTAGCTAAGACCACAGTCAGCAAACTAGTTTCCTGGTTGTAAGCCTACCATCTAAAAGCAGTTCTCAGTTTGGACTGCATCAAAGTTTCACAGTCCTACCTGGATCATAAAATGCTCCTGAAGGCACATTTATCCATGAATGGATCCCAAATCATTGTTGTTGAGGAAAGGATATACACAGAGGACATCTTATTCAGTCATGTTGTCGACAACACTGGTGCCTTTTCTCCATTTGCTTATATAGAAGCTTCCTCTTTTCTTACAGATTTGAAGGAGATTTTCATAATAATAACTTTATTAGCTCTTTTGCTTTGCATTTTTGTCATTTGGTTTGTTTTTGTTTGTTTGTTCGTTTGTTTCTTTTTTAGGGCTACACCCACGGCATATAGAAGTTCCCAGGCTAGGGGCTGAATCAGAGCTGGAGGTGCAAGCCTACACCACAGCCACAGCAACTCAGGATCTGAGCCGTGTCTGCAACCTACACCACAGCTCATGGCAATGCCAGATCCTTAAGCCACTGAAGGACGCCAGGGATGGAAACTGCATCCTCATGGATACAAGCCAGGTTCGTTACTGCTGAGCCACTATGGGAGCTCTGTTAACTTTTTGTAATAAGAAACAAAAGAAAAATGAGCACATCTTAAAAATTATGAAAGCAAATAAACTGTTTTGTAAATATTTACCCCAGCTTGCCATTTTTCTTAACTTCCATTTCTGCAGAAAAATTTAATTGCTTATAGTTAAAGGGGTTGTCGTTCTAATCCCCAATGGACTATACTTTTGGTTTTATGTTGTAAAAGACTTCTCTATGGTGAATTTTCCTCTAATTTGCTAATGGATTCATTTTTTAGTATTTGGATTTCTAATCTACCTGGAATTTATTTTACTACAGAGTGAATATTTAAAGTTTTATCATTGTTTTCCTAAATTGATAACCACCAATATAAATGCCATGTACTGAATTATGACAACAATAAGAGCTTACTTTATTTTTCAGCTTTTGGTATGTGCTAAATATTGTTCTAAATACATTTACATATGATAACTTATACATCTGATTTCATCTGATTTGAAAGTCTACTTTTACTAAGGAGTAAATTATCTCATGTCTTGGATCTATTTCTACCCTTGAACTTAATCTCTAAAGCAGATGTTCCACAAGCAGCTAGAAAGGGCTTCTCTACTCTGATCTCAACAGGGTAAGAGATCTATGCTGGGAAAGACACAGTTTAAAACCCTCTGAGGCTACTTTATCCACTCTTATCTATGTTATGTTTTATTTGTGTTCATAATTGACAAGGTGTCATTCTTGATTTATTCTGGTTTGGTTATTTTTCTCTCCATGGAAAAGTGATATATATTCTTAAAGAAGACAACGAAAACCTAGACAACTAGAAGACAGCTATAATGCCATTACTTTGAATATTTTGGAGCACTTCCAACACATTTATTTTCTGGCATAGTTAGTGGGGGAAGGATGTTTTGCACCCTTGAGATTATGCCATATGTATGATTTCAATTTTTTCCATATAACATTATAATATTATAATGTTATTTTTTCAAAGTTAGTATAAAAGCTTTAAGATTAATGCTATTCTAATAGAAATCATAGTTATTTTAATTTAATTTATTTATTATCCTAATGGACATTTTGCTTATTATCTTTCTTTTCGTAGTTTTTAAGGCTGCATGTAAATTTTTGACCGTAAAATTTTTTGTATTTAAAATTACTTCGGAGTTCCCATTGTGGCTCAGTGGTTAATGAAACCGACTAAGAACCATGAGGTTGCGGGTACAATCCCTGGCCTTGCTCAGCGGGTCAAGGATCCAGCGTTGCCGTGAGCTGTGGTGTAGGTTGCAGACGCGGCTCGGATCCCGTGTTGCTGTGGCTGTGGCAAAGACCAGCAGCTACAACTCCTGTTAGACCCCTAGCCTGGGAACCTCCATATGTCACGGGTGTGGCCCTAGGTAAGGCAAAAAAATAAAAAAATAAATAAAAATAAAATTACTTCAATATATGCTTTCCAAAGTGACTGTTTAAGGCCAACATCCATGAACATCTTAAGAATATATACTATAAAATTGATCTCTAAATACTATTCCAATGTGCACCATCTCCAACTGTATGTTAACCTGCATCGCAAAGTTAGGTTAATATTACATATAATCATTTTGGCCTCAAATTATAGAACCTGTGTTTGATACCCATCAAGACTAATTACAGGCTGTCTGGTCTTTGGTCACAAATCTCACCCCTGATTTCAGTCATTTATTTTTTCACAAATTCAGAAAATCTCTTCCAGCTGTATAGGAATTCAATTCCTCATCTGCAGCTTAAATGAAAGTTTTATATCTATAAATACAAAGTTTTATATCTATAAATCCAGGACTGATCTGCATTGGAGTTCTGATCAAGCAAGCAGGGCTCCTGAGCTGAGGATCCAGATGCTGTCAAGTCTAGCAGTCATACCGTTTCCTGGAATTTAGGGAGTAACACTAGGAAGGTCAAGGCCAGTCTGCAAGGCTGTGCCGCATTTTGTGCAGAAGGACTGTTTCTAGAGAAAAAACAGAATCCTGGATGGACTAAGTATAGCACTCAATGAAAGAACCACAACTATGGAGTTGGGCCAATCTGGGAGAATAAGAAGCTGGTAATAGCTAAGCTGGGACCAGGGGAGGCTCACTAACTCCTGAGTCTCTCTGGCACCAAAAGCTCTTATGTTGGGACCTGAGGAGAATTCCTTTAAAAATCTCACCAACGGGGGTCATTAATAGCATTCTTCCTTCTTTCATATTTACTTTGGAGACTTAAATGGGACTGAATCTTCAAGTGAGAAAGCAGAAGTAAGCACAGTTGTGAAGCACTAGGAGATGCTGCCTCAGGAAAAAAGTCCAGAGGTGACAGGACATGCTCAATTTTCAACTGAACATAGATACCCCCTAACAAGCATCTACAAATTGGTAAAAATATTCCACAGAGTCCAAACCCAGATCACCACAACTTCAGTGGCCTTGAACAAATTGCTGAAGGACTCTGCCAAATTTCCTCAACTCCTGAGGTAGAAGACCATACAAGAATACTCATTAGAGAACAATAAACTGTGATACAGTTACAAAGTGGAATACTGCTAGATAACTGAAAATGAGTGGATCGCAAACACACAACAAAATAATGTGATGTCAGAGTTCCCATCCTGGCTCAGCAGTTAGTGAACCCAACTAGCATCCATGAGGATGCGGGTTTGATCCCTGGCCTCGCTCAGTGGGTTAAGGATCCAGCATTGCCGTGGGCTGTGGTGTAGTTCACAGATGCGGCTTAGATCCCACATTGCTGTGGCTGTGGCTTAGGGTGGCAGCTACAGCTCCAACAGGACCCCTAGGCTGGGAACTTCCATATGCCGCAGGTGCGGCCCTAGAAAGAAAAAAGACCAATAATAATAACAATAATAATATGATGACGAAATATAAAAATAAAATATCAAAATAGTGTTAGGGTTCCCATTGTGGTTCAGCAGGTTAAGGACCCAATATTGTCCCTGTGAGGATGTGGATTAAGGAGTCAGCATCGCTATGAGCTGCTGTGTTGGATCTGGTGTTGCTGTGGCTCTGGCGTAGGCCCCAGATGCAGCTCTGATTGACCTCTGGGCCTTAGGAACTTCCTTATGCCACATGTGTGGCCATAAAAAGGAACAAAAAAAAATAACATTGATGAATCTGAACAACATAAAACTTGAGTGAAAATAACTTCCAGAAGATTACATATAGAGTGATACACTCTTTTTAAATGAAATTCAATATCAAATAAAATGAAAGAATATATTCTAAACAATATATAATTTTAGATACATACATATATATAGATATACATATATATAATAAAACTATATGTCAAAAGGAAGGAGATTATAACACAAAATTCAAGATATGTATCATTTGGATGAGAGGACAGAGTGTATGAGGAAGAGAGGGGCCACCACAGGCAGGTGAAAATTTCTGATGAAGTTCTAGTTCTCAGGTTGAATAATAGGTTTATTGTGGTGATTATAAATTAACAGGTAAATAAACAAATAAGCCAGAAAATGCTATCCTATTTTCACGTATTCATTCGGCAAGCACTCAGTGAATATCTACTACGTGTCAGAGATCTAGAAGAAAAAAACAGAATTCATTCTTTTGGGGTAGTGACATCTCTGTTTGGGAAATATATATGCTAAATGAATACCAGGTAGATGTATTATATAATTTCAGGTTGTCTCGGCTTCTACAAAGGAAAATAAAGCAGGACAATGGGCTGGAAAGGGATGAGGAGAAAATCTCAAGGGTGGTGATCAAGAAGGCCTCCCTGAGGAGGGGACTTAAAGCAGAAATCTAAGTAAAGCGAGAGAGGGAATGTGAATATCTGAGGGAAATGCGTTACAGGCAGAGGGGCATCCAGGGGAAAGGCTCTGGGCCAGAAATGTACTAGGCCTCTTTGAAGATCAAGCAAAAGGACAATGTGGGTGGAGTGAACAAATTAATAGGAAATCAGTAAGGGGAAACCAGGGCCTGATGAGGAAGGGCCCTCCAGGGTACAAGGAAGACTTTGGATTTGATTGTAACTGTAGTGGGAAGCTGTTGGGAGGCTGTGAGCAGTAAACTGACAAGAACTATTCACCCTTTCAGAAGGATCTTTGCAGCTACTGGATGATAAGCAGACTGCTATGGATCAAAATTGAGCAGACCAAATCTCTTCACATACTGTTGAGTGTAGCTCTCTTCCAATCCTGACGTGCTCATGACCAGATCTCAAAGCAGAATTGCTTGCAGTACGTGTATCAATAAACTCACTCCCCGACTTATATGTATGTATGTATATATATATATACACACACACACACATATACATTTGTAAGCATATATTAATGAGTGCTATGAGTGTATTATAGTTTTGACATAGATCAAACACAAAAAATCTGGAAACTGGTGAAGTGATAAAACATTTAGCCTACACGTATATATATCACTTACTTCTAGCGTCAAAAGATTTTAATAAGGAGTTCTTGCCATGGCTCAGCAGAAACAAATCTGACTAGCATCCATGAGGACACAGGTTTGATCCCCGGCCTCACTCAGTGGGTCAAGGATCTTTCGTCGCCATGTTGTCATGAGCTGTGGTGTAGGTTGCAGACGTGGCTTGGATCCCACCTTGCCTTGGCTGTGGTGCAGGCCGGCGGCTACAACTCCGATTTGACCCCTAGCCTGGGAACATCCACATGCCAAGGTGTGGCCTTAAAAAGACAAAAGAAAAAAAATTAATAATACTTTATTTTACAAACAGAACTATTGCCATATGAAAATATCTGACCAATGGAAGGAATGAACTTACTTGTGAAATTAATGCATGTTTGCAAAATACAATCTCCTTTTCTTAACCACATGCCTCTGCACAAGGCATGCACTCTTGGCTAATCAAGTACAACATCAACTTTGTAAATAGACAGCCAGACAAAGACGTAACTTATAAATAGGCTAATATTTTTTTTCTCTGTGGTGGATAGATCTATCTCAAGCCACGGAATGAGACTAAGTCCTATATGTCTCTCATGGTTTTTCCCTCACCTGAATGAGAATTTATTTAAGGATGTGGGACCCAAGCCCTTGGACTTGCAGGTCATCTTTGGAAATAACTACATCACAGTATGATACAAAGAATGATATTGTACAAATTTTATACTGCATCACAAATTTAAAAATTATTTCTAAGGCCTAACTTTTCAGGGTTATTTCCCTCAATGTGGAAAGTCTCATGAACAATTCAGGTGTTATATTATCTTCCAAAAAGTATTCCCATGTATGTCAGGAATACTCTTGCCTTCTAAACTTTCAACTCACTCCTTGGAACGGCTCTCTGAATTCTTTCCAAGGATCTCATATTTTAGAATCCAAATAAAGATCCCTTGCAGACTTCCCCTTCTCAGAGCCAAATTAACCAGAGTCCTGTGAATCTCAGGGGACTGCCAGCCACTCTCTTCTTCAGCACCTCAGAAGTAGTCACTTGTGCTGTGCAATCTCACATTCAATTGTACAGTATTATTTCCTCATTCTTGCACAGGGTGAAAGTTTTGGCCCTAGTTCGATGCTAAATTACTACGTATTTTCTACATTTTTGGGGTAGGATTTCACCAGGTTCCTAAGAAAGCACTAAGCACACATAAGATACCTAATAAAGAATCTGGATTAGAAAAACTACTATATATGTATATATACATATGTACATGTAAATGCATACACGTAATACATAAATATACACATCTGTTCATAAACATACGCATACATTCGATTAAATTAGTATACTCCCTGCCTGTGAAGTGCTTTGGAAACTGTAGAATGCATTGCTACCAATATTAATATTAACTGGAGTTAAATACTAGATAAGCTATTGCTAAAAACTCATTCTAATAACAGAATGGCAGCAAAGTAAGATGAGTCACTAAATGGGCAGTCGGGCACATCTTTCGAATTTAAGGGGCAGGGGCTCGGAATTACTAAGAGATTGTAGAAGTCACATTGATCTGAGCCTCTGGGACCCCTCCAGGAGACCTGGCCCCTGGCCTCTGATGAGCCTGCTCCAAGGAAGGACGGCTTCCTTCCTAGAGGGAAACTTTGCCCTTTGGCAGGATTTGACTGTTCATGTCTTCTTTAGCTGTGAATGTTCATTATTTGTATTTGTACCTGAGCCTGTATTTATGGATAATCTATTGAGGGAGGAAATATGGCTCAGGTGAGTGGGAGTGACAGGGCTGTATTTAATGGCTACAGCAAATAACCTTCTAACGGCTGAAAGAGTGTCATATCTCACAGTTATGATGTCTTCAAAAGGTGATATTTCTGGCTGTGTCATCATGGCTGTGAAAAGCATTTTCTCAGCATCTAAAAAATGAGAAGGCCATGGGGTGATGGAGGTGCACTCCAGACAGGTTGATATTAATCACACCACCCCAGCCTCAACTTTTGTCTACTTTCAAGGAGAGGTATTTGCAGTAGGCTAGGCCTGGATGGCAAAGATAGAGGCTTCCCAGCCTTCAAGGTAGGCGGTTCAGGACTATGCACCTGTGATAGGGCCATGCCTTGGTAAAAGAGCTTAAGAGAGCTGGTTTTCGCTGGCGGTCCACACTCTCCTTCTGCACAATCTTTCTCCTCCAACTCTTTCAACCTATAGCTCTGCCTCTGTCCAGCACCAGCAAAGCCCAGAGTTCCAGGTCTATCACCTCTTTCCACCTACCAAGCCTTATGTTTCCAGTCACAGGTAAAAGCAAAGTGAGTTGTTCCAGATACTCAGAACGATGCTCAGTGTTACAAGGGCACAGGAATTATAAAACAGAATGCCAAACTTGTGCCTCAGCTGATACTTCCTCTGGAGACAAAAAATTACGTAGAAGCACACACCGTAAGCTTATGCAGAGGTGCTCACTGGATGATGTAATTCTGCCTTTGTTTTCTTTATTTTAGTGTAAAGGGTTCACTCTGGGAGTTGCAGAATACTATAAAGATTACTTAGGACTACAAGGTCCCATTTTCACCTCCACCAGTGCTGTTCCTGGAAAAGCATCCGCTTCCTCTCCAGCTGCTGCCCTCCAGACCTAACTCAGTCATATCTCTTTCATATCACCCTCTGCCTTTCTTAATGCTTTTTGTTCCTAGTGTCTTAGCATGGTCAATTCTCAAGGTTTTTTTCTTTTAACCTAGAACTTAGAACTATGTTGGTAACACAAAAGCATCTTGTTCACTGATTATTTCATGGAGTTTATCCCTGAAAACCTATAGGAGGAAGGAAGTACTGTCCATGAATTGTACTTCATGATATTTAGCCTGGATTAGGTGCAGGTAAGTCCTCTTGGCATGTAAAATTTGATTTCTCGTCGAAGCCCTAAATATCCTGCTTTCTTAACCACATTCTCAACCTAATAAACTATTTCACTATGATAATAATTACTATCATTATATGTCAATACAGACAAAGAAGCTTTTACCCATGTACCACAAATAAGGAAATCGAGGGCTCTGAATAATATTTTCTATTCAAAGCCATGTGAGAAAGTGTTCTTTCAGGATACCATTTTTTCTTTTGAAATATAAATCATTATTACAAGGGGATAAGGAAAATGCCGTGAAGAGTGTCGTGAAGTTAATATCTAAACTGTAATATCAACTCATTTATTAATCACAGAGAAAAGTTTTCAACTATAGGAAAGTGTCCAGCACATAAAACACATTCAGTAAATGTTTGCTATTATGTGATATTTATTATTACTGTGTTATACATTTGTTATATCAAAATCATTTGGGAAAATTTTTTTCTAGATTCACAAAACTTCCTCGCAAGCGTGTATTCGAATAAATTGGGGGTGGGGGTGAAGCCATAGAGATATTCAAGAACATTTGGACTAGGTGCCTGGATCATTCTGGTACATCTCCTCTGCCCAGCCCCCACCAATTCTCCCTCACACACATACAACCCCACCACCAATTCAAGGAACCCAGAGGTTATGGATCTGTACTCTGTTGTGGAATTCAATTAACAATCATGAGTGGATATTTTCACCATTATTTTATTTGTACAATGATGATAGCAACAAGAAAAGGGACTTGTCACTTTCTATTATGAACATACTTCCTGAATCTGATCCTACAGTTTCTTGGTTAGCGGCCACAGCAGTGGCATAACTAGTTGCAGAGTGACTGGGGACTCCACATAGTAGAGGAATGTTGACCCCAAAGAACATAGACACTTATGTCATCCACAAAATACAGAGGGTGCGCTGGCAGTTTCATCACTGCTTGTTTGGAAAAAAAAAATGTGGCAGAATTTCTGATGGTTCTGCCACTGAGGGGACTTGTAGTAATCCCAAGTGTATGGCAGCAAAATTTTGAGGGCAAACTCCCTCATCATCATGCCAGCGTGTCTACAAACAAAAGCTCAATAGGAATTAAGATCTCTGTTCCATGGCTCTAAAAGAGGGTATCATTTGCCAAGTTACACACACAACAATTGAGGTATTTCCCCTTAAAGCAGTTTGCAACTTGCAAAAGTGACTGTTCACCTCTTAGATTTCCCAAACTCTAAACAAATAGAAATAACTCGAGAGCCTGGTGGAAAATATTACAGGCTATGCTCTATGCATGCGTAGGCCTTAAATCAAAGGCAGGACAGGTAATTTTGTTCTATTTGTTTATGGGGGTTTCCATGAGCACATGAGAACACTATCACATTCATTGTGCAGCTTTCTTGTTTTGAGTTAATTTAAATGTTTTTCTTCAGCTCAACCCAGACTTTTCTGTTAAGTTTCTATTTCTAATGAGCCTTTAGGTACTGAATACAGTGAAACTCTATTTGTGAAAAAACACAAGGAATGAACAGGGAGAACTGAGTTTTCTGTATAAGTAGATATTTAAGCATCAACATTAGTTTTTATTTTAACCATTTGTAGTGAAAGTCTTTTTTCTTCCCTACCTTTTCAAATCTATTGCTACGAACCTGGCTTGAAACAGCAAGGGTTTGACAACTTATTGGGGTATGTAGATATGTGTTCCTAGGTAAAAAGCTCTCAAGCATTATACCTTTAAGTTTTTGTGTTTGCTTTCTGTAACTCTTCTCTCAGGCCATGGTCTGTCATTTTCACCAGGCAGCAAATATGACTATGTCAGTTCCTTCTCTAGTTCCATTCTCAGCACTGCCGTGAAATCCATGCCAAATCAGCTCTACAGGAGGCTTTTAAGGAGCTCTTCTAAGAGTCAAAAGCTCAAACGGTCATACATATATTTGTGAAATCTGCTTTGCTACTGAGAGCCATTGTTGGCTTCTTTCTCTTTCTGTGTTTCATGTTCTGATGGTAAATCAGACTAGAGATAGTGAAATTTCAGACAGACAAGATGTTACTGATATCTGTAGACCGCCTTTATTTTGCAAATAACTGTGGGCTTTGCAGAATTTTCACAAAAACAATCAATACAGAAATCATCTAATAATAGCTACCCACTATGAAACTCTATCAGTGCCAGCGAATCTAGATGACCCCAATGGACTCTCACTACAGCCATACAGATATTACTGCTATGACAATCTTTAAGAGCAGTAAGTAAAGTTTTAGAAAGAAAGGTGTTCATCCAAGAACACAAATTTGTCAATGGAAGAAATGAGATTAGAAGCCAAATGGGGCTTATAGGCAGGCACACAGATAGTCAGTCTTTGAGGACATTTTAAACTATGGCAAGATTACTGGGATTATTGCATTTTCCAGTTTCTGGGACAAATTTCTTTTTAATATTATACCTTCAAAATACGTGGTTACTAACTCTTCTACATGCATTTTTAGAAACTGCCCAAGTTGTTATTAATCTGAAACTACTGAGGAGATTGGATTAAGATGGCGGAATAGAAGGACTGGAGTTCATCTTCTCTCCCAAAAAACAGCAAAACTACAAACAAATGCTGAGCAACCTTCAACCAAATGGACTGTAAACTTCCAAAAAAGATACTCTGCTCCAGAAGACAAAGTGGAGACCACATCAAGAGGTAAGAGGGGCAATTACATGATAGAAGCAACCCCATACCTCCTGGGTGGGAAGCCCCACAGACTGGAAAGTAACTGCATCACAGAGACTCAGCTACAGGACTGAGAGTTCTGAGCCTCACGTCAAATCCCCATGCCTGGGGATCGGGCACAGGGAGAAATAGCCCCCGGAGCATCTGCACTGAAGGCTAGCGGGGCTTGTGTGCAGGAGCTCCACAGGACTGGGGGAAACAGAGACCCCATTCTTGAAAGGCACACACAGACTTTCAGGCTAGGACTCTATTGTCAGCACAAAGGTCACCACACCAAAAACCAGTAAAAATGAAAAGACAGAAAACTCTAACTCAGATAAGGGAGAAAGAGAAAAGCCCAGAAAAACAGCTCAGTGATGAGGAGATTATCAGCCTCCCAGAAAGAGACTTTAGACTGTTGATGCTGAAGAAGATGCAAGGCATTGGAAATAGACTGGAGGCAAAGATTGATCATTTACAGGAAACACTGAGCAAAGAAATACAAGATGTAAAAATTAAACAAGAAGAGATGCAAAATACAATAACTGAAATAAAAAATTCATTAGAAGCAGCCAACAGTAGAATACAGGAGGCAGAAGAACGAATCAGTGAGGTGGAGGACAGATTAGTG
>PVHT020000286.1:2074274-2123352 GCA_004024745.2 Catagonus wagneri | reverse complement strand
ACAATAAGTGCTGGAGAGGGTGTGGAGAAAAAGGAACCCTATTACACTGTTGGTGGGAATGCAAACTGGTGCAACCACTGTGGAAAACAGTATGGAGATTCCTCAGAAAACTCAAAATAGAATTACCATTTGATCCAGCAATCCCACTCCTGGGCATCTATCCAGCAGAAACCATGACTCGAAAAGACACATGTACTCCAGTGTTCATTGCAGCACTCTATCCAATAGCCAGGTCATGGAAACAACCTAAATGCCCATCGACAGAGGAGTGGATAGGGAAGATATGGTACATACACACAATGGAATGTTACTCAGCAATTAAAAGGAACGATTTACCAACATTTATAGCAACATGGATGGACTTAGAAATTATCATGCAAAGTGAAACCAGTCAGACAATTAGACAGCAACACCCAATGCTACCGCTTACATGTGGAAACTAAAAAGACACAATGAACCTCTTTGCAGAACATACAATGACTCACAGACTTTGGAAAACCTTGGTTTTTCAAATAAGACAATCTGGGGGTTGGAGGGATGCACTGTGGGTTTGGGATACAAAATCTGTAAAATTGAGTTGTGATGATTTATGTACACCTATAATTGAAATAAAATCCAATAACAAAAAAAAAACTGCAACTATTGAAAATAGCAATAGGGGAGAAATTCTTTATATCAGGAAGCAGAACAAAGTGGAATAGGTAACTGAGGGGAAATTCTGCATTCATCTCATGGATTTTTCTTCCTCTTTCTACATCTCTCTCTATATATATTATTTAATTTATCTTTTTTATTTAATGATGAATTGGTAATGAATTCATATGTTTCAAAAAACAAAATTTATTTTACGAAAATTTGTAGACTCAAAAGTCTCAGCAAACGATGCAAACAGCAAGGGTTAAATCTCCAAAATATACAAACAACACTTACAACTCAACAGCAAAAATCAAACCAACCAATTGAAAAAATGGGCAGAAGACTTAAATAGATATTTCTCCAAAGAAGACATACATAGCCAACAGGCACATGAAAAAATGTTCAACCTCACTAATTATCTAAGAAATGAAATCAAAACTACAATAAAGTACCACCTCACACTGGTCAGAATGGCTATCAATAGGTTTACAAATAACAAATGCTGGAGACGGTGTGGAGAAAAGGGAACCCTCCTACACTGTTGGTGGCAATGTAAACTGGTACAACCACTATGGAAAACAGTATGGAGGTACCTTAGAAAATGAAATATATAACTATCATATGACCCAGCAATACCACTCCTGGGCATATATCTGGACAAACTACAATTCAAAAAGTTACCCGTAACTCTATGTTCATTGTAGCACTATTCACAATAGCCAAGACATGGAAACAACCTAAATGCCCACCAACAGATGAATGGATTAAGAAGATATGGTATATACACACAGTGGAATACTACTCAGCCATAAAAAAGAACAAAATAATGCCATTTGCAGCAATATGGGTGGAACTAGAGATTCTCATACTAAGTGAAATAAGCCAGAAAGAGAAAGACAAATACCCTATGATATTACTTATATATGAAATCTAATATATGTTACAAATGAACTTATCTACAGAAAAAATAAAGTCATGGACATGGAGAACAGAGTTGTGGTTGCCAAGGGGAAGGGGGATGGAGTGGGGTGGACAGGGAGTTTGGGGTTGGTAGATACAAATTATTGTATTTGGAGTGGATAGGCAATGAGATCCTTCTGTGTAGCACAGGGAACTGTATCCAGTCACTTGTGATGGAACATGATGGAGGATAATGTGAAAAAAAAAAAAAAAACGAATCTGTGATAGGTGTAACCAGGTCACTTGGATACACAGCAAGTATGAGGGATGGGAATGAGGACTGGCCAGGAGCAGGGGTACCAGCACAGTGGGGTGGGAAAGGGGGTTGGTGGATATTGAGACTATTTAATAAATTTCTGTTCTCATTAAAAAAAGTCTCACTCCATTTCTTTGGCCTCATTTTCACTAATCTCCATCCCCATAGGCCACTGAAAGCTTGTATGTCTTATAGTACTTTTTTAGATCTATATAAATAACTTTATTTTTGAAAGCTGACATACTATTCATCTTTTGCTTTCTTTACCTAACAATATATCCTATAGATCTTTCCATATCAGTACGTAGGGAAGGTCCTCATTCCTCTCTTTCTGGTTCAGTGTATTCGATTGTATGACTACACCACAGTTTATTTGAATAGTCTCCCATTGATGGACCTTTACGGTGTTTCCATTTGTTTACTGTTGCAAAGAATGCTGAATAAATAGCTTTGGATAGAAGTCATTTTATACTTGAACAAGTTATAGAATTGATTTTCTTAAATGAAAATCTGGGTCAATGATATTCACATATAACTTTGAATATTTTCTACTAACTCTCAAAAAGTCATATGCTAATTTGCCTTTCCTCATCATGAATGAGAGTGCCTCTTGCCTAATAGCCTTGCAATGGAATATAGTATCAAACTTTTTGATTTTTGCCAACCTGTTAGGTGAAAAACGACATCTCAGAGAAATTTAAATTTGCATTTCTCTTATTACAAGGGATGCAAAGAGAAACTTTTCATATATATAAAAGATATTTACATTTCATTTACTGTGAACTGCCTAGTCATTTGCTTTTCCCATTTTCCTGTAAGAATATCAGTATGATATAAAGAGCCAAGTGCTTTGTTCTAGTCTGCATTTGCTTTTTGACTTGCTTAAGGTGAGGTTTGATTTTACTTTGGTTTTTTCTGCTCAGAAACCTTTTCTTTTTTTAGCATAGTCATATTTATTAATCCTCTGTTCCTGATGACTGGATTTTGAGTCCTGGTTAGATGGATTGTATTGACACTTGGGAAAATGCTCTGGTGGGTGTCTAAGTTTGTGCCATGGAGTAAAGCATATTACACTAGGACACAACAGGCCCTAGTGCTAGGCCTTGCTGGAAACTTATCACTGTGTAAATGCTGCCAATTTTGCACCTACTTTGGATACCACCTTCCTGTTTTCTGAATAGTGTGCGCTGTAAAAATTGGGAAAGAGAAATGGCTTTATAACTGAATAGCCAAATTGGCCCTTCTTAATTGATTGAGGGTAAAAAGGCCCAAGCAATTTAACTGTGTATTAGTCAGCTTGGGCTGCCACAACAAAAGGCCATAGACCGGTCGCTTAAAAAAACAGAAATTTATTTTCTCAACAGTGCTGGAGGCTAGAAAGTCCAAGATTGAAATACCAGCCAAATGGTTCCTGGTGAGAGCTCCTTCTTCACTTTCAGATGACCACATTTTAGGTCTGTCTGTCTCTCTTCCTCTTCTATCTAGGCCACCGATCTTATCAGATTAGAGCCATAGTCTTATGACTGCATTTAAACTTAACTACCTCCTAAAAGCCCTACCTCTAATACAGTTATATCGGGATATATATTTGAGGTATACAGTTTAGTCCACAGCAAAAAGGATAAACAAGTTAACTGAATATGCATTGCAAAAGCAAAATTTCTTCAGATATATATATATATATCTCAAATACTGAGATATCAATCATTCAAAAGAATTAGAGCAACAATTTATTGCTTTATTATTAAAGCAATTAATAATAAGCACCAAGGTTGGAATCATGAGGCTTTATTTTAATTAACATTTGTTTTGCTTTGATTTGTTTTCCTTTTTTAAAGTTTCTTTTTATTAAAGTATAGTTGATTTACAATGTTGTGCCAATTTAAGGAGGAGTACAAATGAAGAGGATGGGGAGTAGAAAAGAAGAGCACCTTTAAGAGACTCTGACAGAAGCCTTGGCACGAGCAGCAGAGTCAGACATGATGCCATGCACCTGCTCAGCTCTGCGCCAGGCTAAGATGCTAAAAAAGCCTGGCCCATCACAACTTCAGGCTCTCTCCCATCCCTAGAATCAGCTCACCTCCCAGCAGTCCCCAATTCCAACAACTCAGCTTTTAATCCATGGGACAGGCAGAAGAGCCAAATCTACAAGCACAGTAAAAATATGATGACGCCTTCCATTGGCAAAATGCAAATATAAAAACATAACAACGTACCCTTCATCCACTAATTTTATAATTCTTTTGAGACAAGCTCTAAAGTTTTTCTCCTGGTTTTATTTCTCTTCCTCTATATACACACATAATGTTTCCCATTGTATTCTTTATGTTTACAGATAGTCTCTTTGCTCCATTACTTTCCTAAATCAGATGGAAATCACTTGCAGTGTTTCCAGGAGTAAACAGAAGTAAAAACGGGGAAAGTGGCAAATTGGACACAAGGGATGGCCCTTAAGCAGTCTGTTTTTACATAGTAACCAACTCTCTCCCTCATAGGCTTGGTTGATCTGATTGATCTTAACTGGTATGATTAGACTTTACAATGACCAACCTGTTAATTAATGCACCATCCACTTATACAGCACTTTAGCTTTCAGAGGATTGCAACATTGAAAACCTAATATGATCCTGACAGTAGGTTGAATATTAAGTAGGCAAGAATATTTATTCTCATTTTGTGGATGGGATGACGATGGACCTAACAGGTCTAGGTATTTGGTATCGAATCTAGACCTCCTGGCTTAATTGATCACCTCAGCTTAGGCTGCCAGGCTTTAGCCTGAAGCTGGCTGAAAGAGCATGGCTGAGCAAATCACTGCCACTCACAGCCTTAGGCAATTGTTGCAGAGAGGAGAAAAGAGCTTTTGGATCCATATAGATAGCTAATCATGGCTGATCAAATATATTGATTATCAGAAGTATCTGATCAAGTGGTTCAGACAATGTATGTCTGCACAGGGCAAAAAGAAAGAGAGTTAACCATAGATTTCTGGCCAAGGGTCCTCTCTGCATGGAATTCACTAAAAGTTGGCCAAGACTCAACTTCAACCTATGGATGTGGTGCTAGTCTCCCAGGAAAAAGAGATGCTCTAAAAACAGCCTTTTTATTAAATAACCATGACTGTGGTTGATTTCTAGTTTCATGCAATTGTGATCAGAGAAGATACTTGAAATAATTTCTATACTCTTAAATTTGTTGAGGTTGCAATGGAATACTACTCAGACATAAAAAAGAACAAAATAATGCCATTTGCAGCAACAAGGATGAAACTAGAGACTCTCGTACTAAGTGAAGTCAGTCAGAAAGAGAAAGACAAATACCATATGATATCACTTATACCTGGAACCTAATATACGGCACAAATGGAATTTTCCACAGAAAAGAAACTCATGAACTTGGAGAACAGACTTGTGGTTGCCAAGGGGGAGGGGAAGGGAATGGGATGGACTGGGATTTTGGAGTTGGTAGAAGCAAACTTTTGCATTTGGGGTGGATAAACAATGAGATCCTGCTGCATAGCACAGGGAACTGTATCTAGTCACTTGTGGTGGAACTTTTTGGAGGATAATATGAGAAAAAGAATCTATATATAACATTTATACATAAATATGTATGACTGGGTCACTTTGCTGTGCAGTAGAAATTGACAGAACACTATAAATCGAAACTATAATGGAAAAAATAAAAATATTCCTGTAGATTATAGTTAATACCTTTCTTTTGATATTTGTCACTTTATATATTTTGGAGAATTTTAAAAGGCAAAGAGGAAAGGAGCATTTGTCCATATTCCTGCCACCCATAATTAACCACTAACACAGTATCATTAGGGTTCTTTTCTCCAGAAACTGGTTGCCTTATGCTGATAGTGGCTCCTTTGCATGTCCCCCTGCAGAGACTCACCTGGAACTGAGCTCCAAAACTCAGGTGTCTGCCTTCCTCACCTCCCTCATCTCATCATGCCAGCCTTGTATTCTTCTTCGTTTCCTCAATGCTTGACCTCCAGATTTCCAAGGATACAAGCAACTAACTTGATAATCAGTGTGAACTAACATGCTGATTAACAGATGCTACTGTGTAAATAACCCCACCCTTTAGTCTCTCCTGGGTGATCTGTATATTTTAGCTGTGAAATGTCTTCTGGAGGCTCTGAGGTTTGACTCAAATAGGTCACTACAGAGGCCAGGAGGAAACTCTGAGGGAATCTGCATATCACACTGAATAGATAACCACTTATTGCAGCTAACACTGAATTAGCCTGACAATGATAAGCAGAGATAAAAGAGCCCTAAGGTCCAACTTAAAAGAGCTATTGAGAGGGCCTAGATAAAGCTAGGATCCAAGATTCTCAGGAGGTGGGAGAAGGCAGGCAAACATTAGACAGGTTAGGGAAACATTAGGCAATACAATCTTGGCCTTGTCTGAACAGCATTTTTGCAAGGAGGAAATGGTAACAACTAAATTGGGTCAGACCCACTGCAGTGGCTTGAACAAAATAACAAAGGCAAAAGCTTGCTGTGCAAAGAATTATAGGACACAGGAAACATCATGAGACCATCTAGTCCATCCCTCACCAAGCTGAAGCTCAGATGTGCCCAGAGAGATGTCTGCCTTCACCACAATACTCAGTTTAAAGATGAGGATCTTGGATGTTCCAGACTCAGAACTGTGGTGAAAACTCCCTAACATTGGAGTTCCCTTCGTGTCTCAGTGGTTAACGAATCCGACTAAGAACAATGAGGTTGTGGGTTCGATCCCTGGCCTCGCTCAGCCGGTTAAGGATCTGGCGTTGCCGTGAGCTGTGGTGTAGGTTGCAGACGCGGCTCGGACCCCACGTTGCTGTGGCTGTGGTGAAGGCCGGCAGCTACAGCTCCTGTTAGACCTAGCCTGGGAACCTCCATATGCCACGGGTGCGGCTTTAGATAAAAGGCAAAAAGACAAAAAAAAACTCCCTAACATCATCACCAGTGTGTTTTCATGTTCCTGACTGATAGACTACTGTAGATTATTAATGAGATATTATATCATATTATATTATATTATATTATATTATATATAGCCCTATGCTTGCTTTAAATGTCTTTTGGTTGAGATTCAGGCATTGTAATGGGCTTAGAAATGAACAGTGTTTTTGAATGAGATATCACCTCACACCTGTCAGAATGGCCATTATATCAAAAAGTTTACTAACAAATGATGGCAAGGATGTGGAGAAAAGGGAACCCTAGTGCACTGTAGATGGAAATGCAAATTAGTGCAGCCTCGATGGAAAACAGTATGGAGGTTTCTCAAAAAGCTAAAAGTGGAACTACCATTTGTTACAGAAATTCCGCTCTTGGGTATATGTACAAAGAAAACAAAAACACTAATTCAAATGATACATGCAGTCCCATGTTCATAGCGTTTTTATTTACGATAGCCAAGATATGAAAGCACCTTGTGCCCATCAAAAGATGAATGGATATTGAAAATGTGGTATATATACACACACAGTGGAATATTACTCAGTTAATTAAAAAAAGAAATTCTGCCCTTTGTAAAAACGTGGATGGACCTGGAGGGTATTATGCTTAGTGAAACGTCAGACAAAGAAATACTCTATGTTATACCTTCTATGTAAAATCAAAGACTAAAAAAATAAAATCAACAAATGTATGTAACAAAACAGACTCATAGATATAAAGAACAAACTAGTGGTTAGTGGTGGGGAGAGGAAAGGAGGAGGAGCAAGATGGGGAAGGAGAATAAAAGATATAAACTATTACCTATAAAATAAATAATAAGGATATATCGTATGGCACAGGGAATTACAGCTGTTAGCTTTAATGACTTTAAATGGAATGTAATATATAAAATATTGGAATACTATATTGTATACCTGAAACTAATAACTATATATAGGTAATATATATATAATATACATAAATATATATGTAGTTACATATATACCATTATATATGTACATTTTATAATATAATACATATAGTTACACATATACATATAATTACTATAGCTCACTTCAATAAAATTAACTAGAAAGGAAGAAATCATGTATTAGACATTTTTGGTTTAACTTTATTATTTAAACTTTATGGCAATGATGAAAGCAAATATTTTCTATAGAAAGTAAAATTCAGTCTTAAAAATGTTAAGTAATGGGACCATGGCCATGCAACTAGCAAAAGATCAGAGACAAAATAGAAATTTGGACCTATACAGCCCTGAAGAAGTTCTTTCTATTATGTTATGTTTTCCTTGAGATGCAGATGAATCTGAGGAAATTCACAGATGTTTTTCTCTAGGTCAGTCTCTAGAAAAATCATATTATACGTATGATATTCACCCAAATACTAAAGATAACACATGGATGAAATGGAAGTTCATCACTACCATCAGTTCTTCAGTCTGCCCTCAGAAGTTCTCGCTCATCTTACTCTATTCATTCTTTTTTTTTTTTTGTCTTTATCGCCTTTTCTAGGGCCACACTTGTGACATATGGAGGTTCCCAGGCTAGGGGTCTAACAGGAGCTGTAGCCGCCCTACACCAGAGTCACAGCAACGCCAGATCCGAGCCACATTTGCAACCTACACCACAGCTCACGGCAACGCCAGATCCTTAACCCACTGAGCAAGGCCAGGGATAAAACCTACAACCTCATGGCTCCTAGTCAGATTCGTTAACCACTGAGCCACGACGGGAACTCCTCTATTCATTCTTTAAAATACCTGTGAGTTTAGGGAGTTCCAGCCATGGCGCAGCGGTTAACGAATCCAACTAGGAACCATGAGGTTGTGGGTTCCATCCCTGGACTTGCTCACTGGGTTAACGATCCAGGGTTGCCGTGAGCTATGGTGTAGGTTGCAGACGTGGCTCAGATCCCGCGTTGCTGTGGCTGTGATGTAGGCTGGCAGCTACAGCTCCAATTAGACCCCTAGCCTGGGAACCTCCATATGACACGGGCACAGCCCTAAAAAGCAATAAAATAAAATAAATAAAATAAAATAAAATACCTGTGAGTTTAAAGTATATAATACAAATGTCATAAAGGTTTAGCACAAATTCCAAGTTTCCCATCATTTTCAATAACTACTTAGGCTCCACTCACAGTTCTGAATTTTTTGTTAAATGACAAACCCAAGTCAGCCAGATGTCACCAGAGTCCACTTCAACACTGTTGCTGGATCAGTTCCAATTAATCTTCATACAGATTAATTCAAATCACTGTTTCCTGAATGGTTAGGCCAAGTGCCTAGGTTTTAGCCAGCCCCAGTGTTACACCTTCTCTTTCCTTCCCAATGTTGGTTTTCCCAAGGAGTCCCCCTTAGGAGAAAGCTATCAATGCATAAGAGAGGCATTTCTGAGTTGAAATTCCAGAGGCTGTTCCAAGAATTTCTTCCACGCAATTACCTTCCCTACTAAGCAGAGTAGGGCAAGGCCGGTGCTCTGTTACTGGCACTGCAGGGGACATACAATGATAGGGAGGAATTAACACTCTTCCGTGTGCACAGGGCAGTCATTAACAGTCTAAAATGGATTAATAAATACAGGTATTAGTTTTCCCTTGGAAAACAGAGTACTTTGAGTTCAAGGAACATAACAGCAAGCAGGAAAATATTAACTGAAGAAAAGAGGCTGAGAACGGGTTTGGAGTCTGGAAAACTGCAGTAGGAACCCTCCACCATTCTAAGAGTTCTAAGAATTGGGTCTCATGTTGCCTAAACATCTTCTTTTCAGTTTTACCCAGAACTCTAAAGATTAACTTGTTATTTATAACACAGAAACCTTGTCATATGAGACAATCTTCAGCTAACTATTGGTTATCTTTTCTCTGGAACTAAAACTTTTTTCTAGAAGTAATACTAGAATTGCTATTTCCTTTTTTCCAATTTTAGGTCCTTTCAGACATTAGCCTAAATTGTAAGTGGTAGATATTCCTTGAGACAAAAACTAATATTTTAATAAGAAACCATTGGTGACAATATCTTACCATTAAATCTGTCTATGGATGAATAGCCATTTCATTCAATGAGGAACCGAGTTTGAGCTAGGAAATGTTAACCAAAAGTAAAAATGTGGGAGTTCCTGTCATGGCTCAGCAGTTAACCAACCTCATTAGTATCCATGGGGCTACAGCTTCCATCCCTGGCCTCGCTCAGTGGGTTAAGGATCTGGTGTTGCCATGAGCTGTGGTATAGGTCTCAGACACAGCTCAGATCCAGCGTTGCTGTGGCTGTGGCGTAGGCAGGCAGCTGTAGCTCTGATTTGACCTCTAGCCTGGGAACCTCCATATGCCATGGGTGGGGTCCTAGAAAAGACAAAAAAAAGGGGGGGGGAATATGTACTGACTTTGGAATTCAAGGACAACCAAATTTTACTTCTGTCATTAAATTCTGAGAAGTCATTATTATTACACTGTGAGCTTACTGACGTGCAGGAATATTAACATAACCTCGTGATGAACAGTCCTGATCTGTTAGGAGTAGGTTATGCAATGAAGGAAACCCTCAGCTAACAGAAACTGCTAAAGGATTGTTTCTGAATGCAAAGTCAACTTGGATAGGTTATTCTGGACTGGTATTGTGTTCCAAGCGTCAAGCTTCTTTCCTCCTTTTTGATCTATAGTGCAAAGACTCAACCTCATGGTTCAAGATGGCAGCACCTGCATTTCAGGTGTTAGAACAGGGAAAAGGAATGTCAGGAAGCACATTTCCTAAAATTTCACACACCACTAGTACTTCCGTCACATTGACCAGAATCACCTGACCACATTTGGCTGCAAAGGTAGCTGGAAGCAAAATCTTTATTCCTAGTGTACATCAAGAATGTAGAGATTCTGGAGTTCCCGTTGTGGCTCAGAAGGTTACGACTCCTGCTAGTATACACGATATTGCAGGTTCAATCCCTGGACCCGCTCAGTGGGTTAAGAATCTGGCATTGCTGTGGGCTGTGGGGTAGGTTGCGGATGCGGCTTGGGTCTGGTGACGCAGTGGCTGTGGTGTAGGCTGGCAGCTGTAGTTCCAAGTTAATCTCTACACTGGGAACTTCCATATGCTGCACCTGAGGTCCTAAATTGGCTAAGCAATGAGATCCTGCTGTATAACTGAGAGAACTATATGTAGCCACATGTGATGGAACATGATGGATGATTTATATATATATCTGGGTCACCTTGCTGTGCAACAGAAATTGACAGAACATTCTTAATCAACTATAACAGAAAAAATGAAAATCTTACTTAAAAAAATGTGAAGATTCTATTACTGGGTGGAGGGGTGCTAAGGAGTGAACTGGTATCAGGACACAACCAGCAGTATCTACCACACGTACTATTAAGAATTAGTCGACAATGAACCAGAGGCCACCATAGCACCAAGTGTGCACACAGGTGAGAGGGAATGCATTTTGCTTCTGCTCCCCATAGCATCTTTTTTTTTTTTTGAGCTTCATTGCATTCCTTTATTCTGAGTTGGACTCCCCCAGCAATTCAGAGAAAAGTACAGTGTTAATAAAATAAAAATTAGATATAATTACTGCAAGTGATTTAGAGAAAACTGTGAAAAAATAAAAATCACTACTTAATTTTTCTTTGGCTCCATAATACTCTTTCTAGGAATAAATCCTAAGGGAAAATATTTTTAAAGAGGAAAAATCATAATTTACATACATGTCTATACAATTACTAAGAAAACTTAGGAATGACATGGAATGTTCAACATTGGAGAAATGGAATAATTAAAATACAGTGCATTTCTTTGATTAATGTGTACTTTTAACAGAAGTGTTTTTCAAAAAATTGTGTGATATCTAGGAATATTCTTAAATTGTAATTCCATAGCATTTTGTATGAAATGTCTCTTCACTGAAGCGGTCTCCAGTCATTTGTTGGGGAAGAGTTGTAGCAAGAGAAAAATCTGTAGTAAGGAAAATCTCTAGCAATAGTTGATATCCACTGAAGCGGTCTCCAGTCATTTGTTGGGGAAGAGTTGTAGCAAGAGAAAAATCTGTTGTAAGGAAAATCTCTAGCAATAGTTGATATCCAATAAATACTTTGAAGATACTGAAGCAAAATGCTTATTTCTCTTCCAAACTCACTTAAAATCCACTGGGCAAGATAAAACACTTGTATTCATGTAAGTGATATAATAATTCTAATTTTTTCTAAGTTAATAGATTTCAAAAATTTTACTCTTTAAGCCAATTAACTAAAAGCTAGGCCTAATATAAATTGTCTTTATGATGCATAAGAACTTTTTAAACAACATCTCTCACTCTGCCACCTCAATTCTGCTGGTATCTCCCTCACTTTCCATATTAGATATGTTGATTTCCACATAAAAGTTCAATCCACTCCAGGCATCCAAGCAATCTGATTTAAAGAAGAGCTTGAGTAGTCTCAGGTCTCTTCTTGAACCAATAAGGTGATGCTTGGAACCCAAAAACTGGGCAAGTACTGTTGGGGCAGCCTGACATGACCTGATGCTGAATATTTGATCCCCTCCCAGGATAGTCTTTTCCTGTACTGATCTTTGACATGAATCACTGTCTCACTGGGGCTCCATCTGACCCCCATAGTCTCTCCATTTGAGTTTCAGAGTCAACATTGGACATTACCATTGGGTTGGACCATTGGCTTAATGACATTCGGACACGACACATTGGGTTCAGAAGACTCCACTTCTGCTTTAAACTCTAGTACGGCCACCATTCCTAATGATTTAATTTGATCATATCTGGGTCCCTTTCTCACTCTGACAACCTCCTCTTTCTTCAGGCTATGAACAGACTTCACAGACGCTACCTGAAGAGTTTTGCCACTTTGGACTCACTCGCACCCACGACTTTATCTTTGACCCTTTATAGAAGTTGTGAGTAAACATTGATAACTATGTTGGAAGACTGACCTGCTTATATGGCTGGTCTTTCCCCCGAAGTCTGCTACACCCTCTGAACAGATATAGCTCTAAATTCTGACCCTTTCCACACCTATCCTGGCACAACGAATAAATAAGTGAACCTTTAACTAAGAAATAGAATGGCTTTTTATCAGTCTTTTGTCTGACACTAGAGAAAATAGTCTCGCTTTCATAGAGAGACACACTTATTGAAAGAACACCATTATATAAATAGCCAATACATTAATTTATGCACTAAAGTTAAAACAAAATTAAGCTTTATTAATTTTCTCATTTTATTTCTCCTTTGTTCTTTCAAACTTGAGTATATTGGTTTGAGATAATTGTACCATGTATCACAACTTTGTAACCACCTACAGGTCACTGCCATGGTTAAAGCCTTAGATACAGATAGTAATAATCTCCAAAGGATGGTTTATCAACATAAGCAGAATTTTGAGTCACCTGAAGAAACGATAGTTCATACAGATGTATATAAAATATACAAACAACAAGGACCAACTGTATAGCAGAGGAAACTATATTCAATATCTTGTGATAACCTATAATGGAAAAGAATCTGAAAAAGAATATATATACATACATACATATATATATATATATATTCTGAATCAATTTGTAATACACCTGAAACTAAGACAACATTGTGAACCAATTAAACTTCAATTAAAAAAGAAAGATAATCTGTGTGGGTAAGATACATGGAAACTATTCCCATCTGCCTGCTTGCCATCTCATCAACTACTGTGCTTAGTATTTTATACATATTACGTTATTGTCTAGAGAGAAGGAAATGACTGTTGGGAAACTGAAGACTAGGATGGAAATACATATATACATACATATAATTTAATTCAGAACCTGATGAACATTCTTCTATCAGTTTCTTTCAAATTTATTTTATTTTATTTTTATATTATTTATTTATGTATGTATGTATTGCCTTTTTTAGGGCCACGCCTGCAGCATATGGAAGTTTCCAAGCTAGGGGTCGAATTGGAGCTGCAGCTGCTGGCCTACACCACACCCACAGCAATGCTGGATCCAAGCTGCTTCTGCAACCTATACCACAGCTCATGGCAACACCGGATCCTTAACTCACTGAGCAAGGCCAGGGACTGAACCTGCATCTTCACGGATCCTAGTCGTGTTTGTTACTGCTGAGTCAAGATGGGAACTCCAGGCCTTCTCATTTTATTTTTTATTATTATTATTTTTTTGTCTTTTTGCCTTTTCTAGGGCCGCACCCACAGCATATGGAGGTTCCCAAGCTAGGGGTCTAACAGGAGCTATAGCTGCCGGCCTACACCACAGCCACAGTAACGTGGGATCTGAGCCGCATCTGAAACCTACACCACAGCTCACAGCAACGCCGGATCTTTAACCCACTGAGCAAGGCCAGGGATCGAACCCACAACCTCATGGTTCCTAGTCGGATTCGTTAACCACTGAGCCACGACAAGAACTCCCCAGGCAGGCCTTCTCGTTTTAAATAGCAGATGACACAGATTGATTACAGACAACATAATCAACTATGGGTATCCAAATATTGTCCACAAGAGAAATTGTTTACTTATAATACTATGTGATATGTTCAGAAAGTGATTACCTTGGTAAAATTGAGAGTCTGGATAAGCAAATTTGTAAGCTATTGTAGTTGATCATCATTTCTTACTGAATTTAGAATTGTCTTAAATTAATTTCTCTGTAGACCTGAAACTAAAGGTTGCGAGTTCCTATCTGGATTGAAAGTGCCTCCTGCTAGGATGGTATACTAACTTTATTTATACATCTCAGAGTGCCTGTCATTATGTTCTGTACCCAGGGGCTTGAAAAATGAATGGATGAATCCTAGGGAGTTCCCATCATGGTTCAGTGGTTAACGAATCCAACTAGAAACCATGAGGTTGTGGGTTCGATCCCTGGCCTTGCTCAGTGGGTTAAGGATCCGGCGTTGCCATGAGCTGTGGTGTAGGTTGCAGACGCGGCTCGGATCCCACGTTGCTGTGGCTGTGGCGAAGGCAGGCGGCTACAGCTCCTGTTAGACCCCTAGCCTGGGAACCTCCATATGCCGTGGGTGCGGCCCTAGATAAGGCAAAAAGCCAAAAAAGAAAAAAGGATGGATGAATCCTACAACTTTAATATGAAAATATGACCTTATGATAATGGATTTTGCTTTACAAAAAATATTATCAACTATTTTCAGGAATATCCCACATATTTTTCATACTAATGGCTTATTCTTAACTTCTCAAAATACTTTTTCTTCTGCTTTTTCCTCTAATATGTCTTCTTAGTATCAACTATTATAAGACAAAAATTAATTATGGAGGTAACACCCGTCTAACTGTGAAGAATTCAAACTTATTTTCTTTCCTTTGGGCTACAATTCAGAGTAAAAATGAACAATCACAAAAGTATATGCCAAATTATTTTCTCAAAGAAAACATGCCCAAATCTCCTTGTCTTGAAGGTTCGTGGGTGTGCCTATTTGCTGAACCTCCTAGTCCTTAGTTCTCTTTATCTTAGACTGACTTGGTCAGCAGAGGGTGCACCTAAATCCTGGCAGCTTGGTATAATGGGAAGGGCTCTGGGATTGCCAGTCCAATGTGCTGGTTTCTAAACCTGGCTCTGTCACCTGCATGGAAATTTGGGAAAGTCAATTTATCTTTCTAGTTCTCAATTTTTCCCTCATCTCTAAAACGAATTGCTTGGTCCAAATGATCTCGAACTTGCCAGCTCTATAATTCAAAGTTGTAATGTTACTGTGATTCTTTTTATTTAGAGGGTTGAAATAAACAACTTCATTCAATACAGTCTAAAGAGGCGATTTAAGGAACATTCAGGTGTCTCTGTGCTGCTTCCTGGCTAGGCAGTACTACAACAGAGCAGCTGTATGGGTCTATGAATAAGAAGGTGGGTTCTGGAATCAGATTACTGGGCTTCCACGCCCAGATCCACAAGGGCTGGTGCTGTAACTTTGAACAATTTGTTTTGGCTTCCTCACCTGTTTCAGTTTCATGACCCTTGCGCTGAATCATTTGCAACTGAGTTTGAATCAAAGCTATTTTTGAAGATTTGTCTAGTGTCAAGATCTATATTTCACAGGTACATGGACATCAATAGCTTAACTATCAAGGGACAATTACCATTCTAAAAGATGTCCTCCCCATAAGAACGTTAGATCTTTCTAATGTTCATATGTCATTGGTAAAGCCAAGAGCCAACTCCAACCAGCAAATAATGGGCTGACAGTTCAACGTGCTTATAATTTATCTTTGGTAAAATTGAGCTACCCAGATTGGACTACCCAGCTTCCCCTCGATCTATGCCCTATGTTTCTTTTCAGATAGTTCAAGTACCATAAAATCTTCTGTTTTAACTGCAGCTTACTTGGAGTTCTTTTCTCTCAACTCTTAGTTGCATAATATCATAAGTATAGATAGCACTTAAGACCGCCTCACCTCATCTCTTTTCTATAGTGCAATCCTTTCAGCAATTTCACATTTGTTGGTAATAGGCAAAGTTTGTATTATCTCTTGTATTTTTAATTTACTGGTTCACGTATAATCTTGTCTGCCAAAATTGACTGCAAGCTGCATGAGGTCAGGGAAAAGCTGTATAGAGGACTTGCCTGCTATTAATAGCTAGGGTTGGCATTGGGCAAGAGGTTAAAAATAAGTCATAATCTGTTCATCAGGTTCAACCACCAAGAAATGAAGAGGGTGGGATGACAGTCAGGTTTTTACATAGCCTGGGTCACTTTTGCTAGATTGAAAGTTCTTAAGGTCCAAGGACATATCTTAATAGTTTTTAGATATCTCTTACCAAGTAGAGGTCAAATACAGTAGGTTCTCTATGGAAATTTGTTGACAAAAAAAAAGCAAAAATGATATTATGTAGCCTTTTACTCCTACAGCATCTAGCATAATCTTTGCCACACAGATCACTATCTCATTAATCCTCACTTAAACCCTCAGAGGTTGATGCAACTAGGAGTCAGGATACTTTTCAGATGAAGCGGCTGACCGAGTTTTTCCCAGAGTGAGTCAAAGCGAAGCCTATCTAACTTCAAAGCTCAGGTTCTTCCCGGGTTGCAAGATGACCTTGGTGTTGGAAACATAAATTTTCTAAGTGCTTTGGCTCTTTATTCTAAACACTCCTGGAGTGTGGAATGCTAGTCTGTCCCGTGCTCATCATAGGTATATTCCCCATAGCCCTCCTGAAGAAATGCTTAAGGCTGGCAAGTCACGTGCGCGCCAGCTCCGACTGCAGTCATGTGTCCCGCAAGTGTCCCATGAATGCCCTGGGAGGCAATCAGATCTGTTTATATAAGGAAATAGAATCACAGAAAAGATTACAGTTGAGGGCTGTCGTGGAGGACAGGGTAAACTAAAGTCAGATAAATGCCAAAATTACGAAGGAGCAAAACTGAGCATCTTGCAGAGAGAATGTATTTTTGAAAGGATGAAACAGATAGATAGAAAGCAGCGCAGACAAGAGACAGTGTGATTCTGGAGAGGGAGAGAGAGAGGACTCGCCCGGCAACTTCCCAGTTCCCACAAGGCCTGGGATACTTCCTATATTTGCCTTCTGTGAGGTTCCCCTTCATCCTTTCAGTAAAGTCTCCTCTCAAATAAGCTGCCTTACAACACCTTTCTGCCCATACTTCTGGGCACGAGCAGGTGGATTTTTAGCGGTGTATCCCCGCGGTATTCTCCTGGGATCTCCTTTCTGCTCCTGTGCCATATAAACATCAAGTCCTTAGAGTTGGTCTCCTAAGTCTCAGATAGGAATTGGAAACATTCCAAATCTCCATGCAGAGGTGGGACACCCTGAAGTCACAGGAACCAAAAAAAAAAAAAGTTCCAGGAAGCCAGAAAAAGAAGACCCAGACAAAGGCCCCTTCTTCCAATGCTCAAGTAGTGAAAGTTGCTCTTTTGGAGCATCTGCAGAAGGAACCATGTGACGAAAAAACTTCCTGTAGTGAATTCTTGCGGCCAGGAAGGTAAAAATTCCCAAACTACTGTCCAGTTGTTGTCAGAGCTGGAATTCCCTTCCTGGGACAATTATATTTTGCTCCTGCTTCGTTCCCTGTTGCTTAGCAACAAGAGTAGCATCAGGGGAAGTCACAGGAGGTAAGAGCCTTTCTAAAGAGGGGTTGGGGTGGGAGTAATCAGGAACAGAAATTACCTTCTCACTTCCTGGAAGAGAGAAGAATACTTTGTGAACCTCAGAGGGGGTAAAACTAGGCTGCATCTGGAGGGAGTCATTTAAATATCCACATCATGTTTAATAATCAAAATCAGTATTTGAAAAGAGTTATTTAACTTTGCAGTGTAACTTTATATCTGGCATTTCCTACAAGCCTTGTGATGATTGATACCTCAGGGTACGATTATGGTTTTTAGTTTATATATGAAGAAACTAAGGTAGAGGTGGCTAAAATAATGTGTTCAGCTGTACCCAACAGTTAATAGCAGAATAGGACTAGAATCCAAGTCTACTATTTTCTATTTCTCTACCGTAGCCTTTATTGATACATTCACTCCTTTCTTCCTCCCTTCTTTCTTCCTTCCTTCCTTCCTTTATTCATGATATAACCAGCGTTCATCTACTGTGCATGAATAGCATGGTGGTGTTAAAATATTAGAATTTTTAAATGACTCCTACTCCAGATTCATCCCCTACCCTTAGCTCTATCACCCTGTCCCTCCTGAACCTCCAAAGGATCCAAAACTAAAGATATATCACCTGGCTGAGCAGGACCATGTGTTAGTGTCCACTCTGATCAATTGGCGCTGTGCCATATTGACTGTTAAATATTTTTTGACATTCTACTAACCTTTACTGGACATGCACTAGTCTCCAGGTGAATTTTTATCCAGTGAAGACAGGACAGTATAATGCAAAGCCCTTGACCTCAAGGAGTTCACGGATTGTGACTGGGAGAAGTGAAAAATCAGGGCACACAATCTTTTCTGGAATACTTCTCATGACAGAGAGCTCATTACTATTGAAAAATCATCTGTTCTCATCTTAGAACCAACACCAGTGTTTTCCGTTGTATAAGATGAGATCTGCCTTCCCAGGACTTGAGCTGATAGGGACTTGCTACGCCCTACAGGGCAGAGTGAAGCAAATGAATCCCCGGTTTCCCTAGTATCTTTTTTACATTTAAGGACATCCCGCTGTGACTGTTTCCAATATGCTCTCACTATCCTATTGGGACTCTCTTATGTCCTGGAATAAAAAAAAAAAAAAAATGGAGAGCTGGCTTGGTCCTCAGAAGACTTTAGGCTACTCTTGCTTTTTCAAAAGTGGGATCTGGAGTTCCCGTGGTGGTTCAATGGTTAACGAATCAGACTAGGAACCATAAGGTTGCGGGTTCGATCCCTGGCCTTGCTCAGCGGGTTAAGGATCCAGCGTTGCCGTGAGCTGTGGTGTAGGCTGCAGACATGGCTCGGATCCCATGTTGCTGTGGCTGCGGCGAAGGCCGGCAGCTACAGCTCCTGTTAGACCCCTAGCCTGGGAACCTCCATATGCCGCAGGTGTGGCTCTAGATAAGGCAAAAAGCAAAAAAAAAAAAAAAAAAAAAGTGGGATCTGAGGATCAGAGAGATGAGATAAATTTCTAAATAAGTTTAGAAATTAATCTCCTTAACAATAGGTCTGTGGTCTTTTTATTACATCATCAAAACATACTCCCAATTTTTACATTTCCAGAATTGCCCCCAAACTCCAAAAGTTACTCTAAAATTCATCTCCTTTGGTTAAGTACAACCTTAATACTTACCTGATCTAAGAGGGTAGGGCTTTCTAAGTATCCTGATCACATTGTGGGGGCATGCCCTTTCTATTGGATCAGTGATTATCAATGCTAGTTGCATATTTGAAGCACCCAGGGCATTTATTATTAAGACCAATTAAATCAATATGGGTCTCAAGCATCAGTAATCCCCCCAGGGTAATTCTGATTCACAGTAAGTACTGAGAAACACTACATTAGATAATAGTACTTCATTTTCTAGAAGGGTGAGAATCAATACAGTATTTGAACTCAAGAAGGGAAGATGACTCGCTCTGAGGATTTGATTATACTATTTGATCTCAGCTTCTTATAAAGGAAGAGTGGATGCGTTTGACTCATTTCTTTCTACCTTTAGTTTTAGAGATGTGAAAACTGACATGACCTACCTTTGTACTTTGAACAATACCTTGCTTGTATATATGCCTTTTATCTGGCTTTCAAGCCATGTAGCCACATGATTATCTTGCAGCTCCTTGCAGTATCTCTGGTGTGGCCTGGGGCGAGGGAGGGCATACCATCACAGTCTTTTTACAGGTTAGGCATAGGGTTGTCTAACGCACTAAATGACAGCCCAGCTGGCAGCAAGTCAGTTATTTGGTGATATCAGAGGAACATTTATTCTGGCCTACATTTATTGGCACTGCCCATGCAAGGCTCAGCCCTGTCCTCCAAACTTTTGTCTTTGGTTGGAAAAACAGGTTTTTTTGCGGGGCAAGGTATATGTGTAAAAAGGGGAAAAGGAAATGTGTTTGTTAAATAGGCAATAAATGTGCAGCAGTTCTTAAGAGAATATTATTTTTGACCTCACCCTCCTACCATTTCTCCATCTGTGCACCATGTACTTTGTAAACATCTCCTTTCTGATACTTCCGTACATTAGATGTAGTTAGAAGTTTGCATGCCAGTCTCTCACTGGGTTGTGAATTCTGAGTTTCAATCTCTTGTTGCTACCATTGTGTCTGAGATAGTTCATGCTGCATAATTATTTGCTGAGTGACTGCAAGATGCTGGCACTGGAGATTGTGTAGGACTAAGATGTGTGTTGTGTGCATTCCTAACAGCTGCTCAGAGTGTCTCATTATTTTCTCAAGGATCCCAGGGCCCTGGGAATAGGTATCTTAAACTCTACCCTAGGTCTTTAAGCAAAACCACTTGCAAACCCTCCAGAATCCATTTCTGTCCTGTATTGTCCTATAATGCAGACACGCCCCTGAGGGGTCCCATTCCTGAGCTGCCTGAGGTTGCAAATGAGTGGCCTGAATAGGTCCCCTTTGCAATCCGGATACAAACAGTCAAGGAAATTAAAATACCACCACATTTTGTATGAACTGAAGATATTCCATCTTATTCTTTCCAGTATCCTGAATGCCAACGTCATCTCAGGTGTCTTTCCCCTCACAACTGTCCAGTTTTTGTGAATAACTAGAAAATGCACATAAGCATCTGAAGGCATACGTGTCGCTTAACAACAACAAAAAAATATAACCCCAGAAATGTAATTACCAGATTAAAAAAAAAAAAATGCACCCAGTTTCAGAGCCTATCACATCTCGAGCCTCTGAACGCAGCTCCCCCAACACTGCTCCTGTTGTGTCAGATAGCGGCAGTGTTGAGCCCGGGAGCCGGCGCCGAGTCCGCGGCGCTCCCCGCGGCCGCCCAGTTTCCGCGGCGGACTCGGGCGCGCAGAACCACTGGGCCTCGAGGGCGCTGGGGGAGCAGAAAGGGTTCGAGGGACGGCGAGGGGTCCCCGATCTGCCTCCACGAACAGTGTTCGTTCTCCCTCAACAAGATCCCCACTCCCTCCAATTGGTCGAAATTCACAGAAATTCACTGAGGGAGGGTGAAGGGAGAGGTCCCTCGTTGGTTACTGGTTGTGCCTCCCCCGGCTCAAGTCGGAAAGCGGCCCCCGGCCGGCTGGGCGAGAGGTGGGGGCGCCCGCGCCCCCTCCGAAGCAGATCGCGGGGTGGCGGTCCCAGCTCGGCTCCGCCGCGCGGCCGCTCCGATCCTCCCCCTCCCCCGCCCGCGCCCTCCCCCTTCCTTTCACTAGGACTCCGGGACTCGGGAGAGGGCGCGGGAGGCAGCCACTCGGGCCCGACCCCACTCCAGCGCTCGCCGAGGACGCGGGCGGGTGGCGAGGGGACGCGGCGGGGGCGCGGGGCGGGCGCGGTCATGGAGCGGCGGCGGCGGCGACGGCGGCAGCACTAGCGACCGCGGGCGGGCGGACGAGCGGGCGGGCAGGGCCGCCCGGCGCCGCGGACCGAACTGCACAGCTCAGCAAAAGCACCCTCGCCCTCCGCGCGCCGCCTCCTGCGAGCCCAAACCCGGCAACATTTTTTAAGGCTCCAATCCATCCTTTGAAGAAAAGAAAAAAAAAAAAATAGCATTGATTGGAGAGACGGGGATATATATAATTGGGAGGGGGGGCCCTCCTGCTAAAATTAGCCGGGCTCGCGGCGCGCGGTGTGCGAGTGTGTGCGTGCGGGCGTGTGTGTGTGTGTGTGTGTGTGTGTGTGTGTGTGTGAATGTGATTACTCCAGGACTCCTCGGGCTCCGGAGACGCCATTTTCCCCCTTGATATCTCTCTCCGTAAATCGGTGGCGCGGCGGAGGCGGCCGCGCCGGGCGGGAAGCGCGGGGCCGTTCGGGGCGCCCGCCGCTCGCCTCCGCCTCCGCGCGCCCGGGGGCCCCGGCGCCCCCCGAGCGAGGGCGGCCCGCCCGCGGCTCGCCGTGTGACAGATGCGCATCGCCATGGAGTTGCCGCAGAAGCACCTTCGGGGGCTCGGGCGAGCGACGGGAGCCGGGATCTGAGCGAGCGCTGGGGCCAGCGGAGCCGGAGCCGCCGGGACGTGGGTGAGCACGCGCGGCGACCTTGGCCCGGGAGCCCGGCGCCCAGCCTCCCGCCGTGCCGCGGGCCCCCGCACGCCCGAGGCCGGGGGCGGCGGTGTGTGTTCTCTGCATGCAAAAGTTAACGTTGCCTCGCCGGGGCTTTGACTTTGCACCGGGCGGGAAGGGGAGACCGGGCCGAAGGGGCGGGATGCGGGTCCCCGCGAGGCTGCCGAGGATGGGCGCGATTCCGGCCCGGCGGCGGTGGGCAGTGATGCTGGCTCATTTGGAGTGGCTCGTTAGTGGCGGCGAGGGTGGCAGCGTCGGGCTGGAGGTCTGGGACCTTATTGAGCTTGGCCTAATCTGATCCCCCCACCCCCCCCACCACCCGCCGCCGCCGCCGCCGCCGCAGCAGCAGCCTTTTGCACCCTCCCTCGGTCCGGCAGCCGGCTGCTGGGGCTGGCGGGTTTGGCGTTGGTGGAGTGGACTCGAGAGGGGGAGGGGGTAAGGAAAGGGGTGGGAAGGCGGCAGGATATTTTTTTTTTTTCCTCTCTCTCTCTTTGTAACTTGCAGGTTAAGTGGAGCTAGAGAGCTACATTGTATCTAGTTGGATTTTTGGGGGGGGAATATATCAGAATCTAACGTGTCGTTAATAGAAAGAAGAACAGGGAAGAAGTGGTCCAGCCGGCGAAGGTTGGTGTGTGCTTGTGTCGTGGCTCTATGTTAGTCTTTTCCTTAAAATCGTAATCAGTGGATTTGAGTCTTTCTCGTGCTCTCTGGTTTTGCGACTCTGAAAAGACAGGAATTCCCTTAAAAGCAGGCGAATGCCTTTTTTGAAAGCACGCATTGTGTGTGTTTCTAGAGGAGCCGTGGGCTTGGGAATTAACGACAGTCTTCCCCGTTCGGTGGTTTCCAGTGGGAAATAACTCCTGAAAGGGAACCCTTCAGTATCGATTTATTGTTTTTGTCTTTCAAACCATTATCTCTTTGACTAAAATACTGTCCGAGAAGTTCCACAGAGACAAAGTCAGGTAAACTGGACTGGGCAGATCTTTAGCAAGATGGTGATAATGCTGATGCTGTTTTTGGTGTCTGTTTGTGATGGAAGCATTGTTGGGTAATAGCAATTTCTGATCGGTAGAGCATGCTGGCTCTACAAAAATAAGTAACGAAATGCTGTCTTCCAGTCCCCGTCCGTCCCCTGCACGCTACAACACCCCTCCTCCCACGACCCACACCAGTTACAATTCTGAAATAGGATCCAATTGGAAATATTTTCTTTGGAGATCGGAAAGTTGTGCCAGTAGAAGTATGAGGTGAGGCTAGAGGTACTGGGAATGTGGGGAGAGGGCTCTGTTGACCTTCGATGGTGCATTTATTCTTTATGTGTGTCTCTGTGGGTTCTGAGGGTGTGTGTATTGGTCTAAGAGGACTGTTGAGGGAAGGATTTCCGATTTGTTTCCGCTTCAAATAAACTGTCCTGATAATCTCATGGTTGATATCTAATGCCAATTGGTGAGTCTCTCTATCCCTGCAGAAACTCTCCTCCCAAAGGGCGGTTTATTTTGGAATTCTACCACAGATGCTTTTCCTTCTAAGCCTCCCTTCTTCCCTCCACCACTAACTACAACCTCTTTTTCCTAAAGTTAGTTGGAGTCCACAGTCTGTATGGAAATCCTAGTATTACTTGTTTTTCTCTTACATTGTTTTTTCATTCCTTTATTTTTCAGCCTCTTTCTCGTCTTTTCTGGTAAATTTGTGCAAAAAAAAAAAAAACTAACTTCATAAAGTTGCTGTTGCCAAAACTATCTGGCAGGGCCCCTCCCCATCTCTTACCATCCTATAGTTTGCACAGGTAAATCTGCTGTGCCTGTCCAAATCCATCATCATCAGCAAAACTTGTGTGTGGGCCTGCACGCGCACGCGCACACACACACACTCACGCACACACTCACCCACATGTTTTGGAGGAGCAGGAGTCGGCTAGGAAAGAGGAGCATGGAGAGGAGAGGAGGGGTGTTCTGTGCTGGCCACATCTGCACCACTGGGGCAGGACCTTGTCGGTCTGGGAGTTTCCTTCACACACTGGAGTTGGAGGTTGTCTGGCTGAGTTGAGGAGGCGGGGCCAACTGGCCTGGGGCATGTGAGGGAGGAGAAAATTTGTAGCACTTTAAAGTGTAGCCAGATTACAATCCCATGTCACTCCCTCCCCTTTCTCCTGCTTTCTGTGGCTTCCAGCAGCCCAAGACTCCTGGAGGGGGTTGTGATCTCTTTTGCCCTGACGTGGAAGT
Organism: Catagonus wagneri; assembly: GCA_004024745.2. NCBI lineage: Eukaryota > Metazoa > Chordata > Mammalia > Artiodactyla > Tayassuidae > Catagonus > Catagonus wagneri. The sequence continues at coordinate 2,098,663 of PVHT020000286.1, read as the reverse complement.
CCCACATTTCAGTTAAGTTGAAGAGTGTTTCCTCCGTAGTGAATTTGCATTGCCTGTTACCGACCAAGGCAGATCACAAGAGTTTGATTATACACAGAATTTGCAAACTTTAGGGGTTGTAGCCTGAGAATTTAGGAGACCAGGTAGTCAGAAAGTGCTGCTTTGCACACCATGTCCAGTCCCCTAATAAGAAAAAAAAAAAGTTTTTAGTCTCGGGAAGTTGAATTGATATTAGAGCTGGGCTCTGGGAGCTGCTAGTCACTACAGTAATCTGAGCTGGGCTGGGGGAGGACGTGGTGAGCATGGGCGACCAGAGCCAGAGGAGGGAAACAGACTTGTCTCTCTTAGCAGGGAAAATAGATGTGTCACTGGAATAAACAAACTGGAGCTGGGGGAGGGGATGGCTTGTAGTGAACATAAGGAGGAGTGCTGAGAGGCAGTGATGTGGTTGGGAAGGAGGCCTCTTACAGCTTGGGAGAAAATGTCAGCGGCCTTGTATGTTCATGGATGGGAAAGGCAAACGAAGGCGTGTAATCCCATCTTTTGTGTGTTAATGCCGGAACACCGCCGCTGGCGGCCCAGTTGTGGACTTCACCACTGGGGTATCCTGGAGTGAACCAAGGAGCTCCTTGGTGCCAGGAGGGCTTATGGTCCTGTAGGTGCATTATTCATGGCAAGCCACTTGGTAAATCACCTGGCTAAATGGGGACTGTTGGGGGTGGGGGGCGGAGAGAAAATGGTGCTAGAAATCTTTGTAGAAAATTTAGTTGACAGTGGTCAGTGAGGAGAGACGAGACGGGGCGTTTGCTGAAGAAGAAATAAATAGGTAGGCACTTTCTCCTGGATTCCTGATTCCATTTCTGCAGTTATCTTGACTTTTAGTTCCATTAGGAGCTGGATCAATACTTCTTTGGCACAAAAATGCACCTCTAAGGAGAGGAGAGTTCTTTCAACCTGGTCATTACTTTCAGTTGTACCTCAATCTCTGAAGCACAACTCTGAAGCTCTGAAGCTTCTATATTCTATGCAAGAGGAGGAAGATGAGAAGTAGCTAGATGGTGGGGCAGCCTTTCTGGCTTCTTGTAGAGACCCCGAAACTTGGCTGGGCCTCAGCCACCCAAAATGCCAATTTTTCCTTTGGAGACTTGAAGTTGTAATTGAAACCAGAAAGCTATTGAGAGTGGACCTGGCCAATGAAACCTTGTTTTCTCTGCTGCCAGGAATGAGAACTAAATAATTTTTTTGCTGACGGCATTTCAAGTTGCTTCAGTTTTGCCCCTGCCAGAGAAATGGGGTAAATTATTATTAACACCTACACATTATCAGGAGCTGGAGTGCCTGAAAAAAAAATGGGATGATGTTATTGAGTTTGCTCAGGGACCCAGTGTTTGGGAGAGTCTAGTGGGGGTAGGGGACAAGGGGCTGGCTCTTGTCCTGGAGGGTTAGCAGCACTACCCTGAGACAAGGAGGCTCATAGTCCTTGCCACACACCACTGTGCTTGGTCCTTGGGTTCCTGTGAAGAAAGGAATAGAACAGCCTAATCCTATGGCCATCTTATGGGATATCATGAAACCTGGTGAGTTTCCCAAAATGCTTTGGGGCAGGATTAAGAAGCACAACCATCAGTCTTACTGCCCTAGGTTTGAGCTTCTTTTAGGCTGGTGTTTCACAAAGTCTTCATGAAGTTGCAGACACTTTGGGCAGACAAATACTTGATAAATGCAGAAAAGTAAATACCAAGATGCCCACAGCATTAATGAAAGAGGCCAACATTCTGATTCAGTTCTGAGTATGCGTTTCCATTTTCATTTAGCCAGATTCTAATGCCCCCTTAGACACACCACGTTGGGGTGAAACAATTTTTGGGGGGAAACTGGTGACGTTAGATGACTGAGTCCAAGTTAGTGGCCCTTACATTTCTCTTCTGGAAGTTTTAGAGTCAGGTCAAAGCAGCTTCCCTTTCTGAGTTGGTTTTTTACCCTCTAAGGGTGAGGAAACATTATTTTTTAATGGCCTTCGGATTGCTATCAACTGCAGTTGCTTTGCTACCCAGTTCAGAGCAAATGATGCCAGGGTCAAGTGGGGAACACGAGCAGCCCTGAAGTCCACAGGATCCTTTGGGAGGAAGCAGCCATCCCTCTCTGGGAGCTGGTGATGGGTTTGGACTAGCAGATCCCTGAAAAATAACTACAGGCAAAGCCAGCTGAGCTGACCACCTCCAAACCCCACATACACCACACACAGGCAGAGACTTCACCATTCCAGTGATGGGGGGGGAGAGGTAAGACTTTCAGAACTTCGCCAACTTGGGAAAAGTTTCCTCTGACCCGACTTATCTTTGCCCATCAAAACATACTCCTTTTTATATGCATGGCACTTTGGTCTTTTCAAAAATATCTTTCTACCACCTCTGCTCTCTTGATTTTCTGAGGAGGGAGATCAGATAAGCATTTTATCTGCATTTGGAAGATGAGGCCATTGATGTGCTGACTTGCTGAAATGACTCAAGTTGGTGGCCCACCTGGGGCCAGATGGCTGGGTTAAAGTGTGAGGTGCATCACACCTGAAGTGACAAGATCTACTTTGAATCCTCTCCCAGCTGTTTCCCAGCTAAATGTCCCTGGACAAGTTCTTTAACCTCTTTGAGCCTCAGTAAACTAATCAGTAAAATAGGGATCAAGACGCTTACCCTGCCTACTTCACAGGGGTTCTGAGGATTAAATAATACCAGATAATTTCTGTAACTGAACTCTGAGAGGATTTCCATGCTGCCTCCTGGAAACTGGTGTTGGATTATTGTCACCGGAGCCTGGAGATTAATAAGCTCTTGGTATGATCAGAAATGCCTATAGGGCCCCTTGTGTTCTAAGACAGTCCAGGAATAGTTGTTTTATACTCTTGAGTTGACCAAAGGGGGAGGGGAAATGATATGTGCACAGTGCATATATTTTAAATCAGTGGAATTATTGAGTACCTACCATGCGTATATACAAAATCTTTGATAGTATCCAGTTAGGATTCAAGGATGTATTGGTGTTCAGGAAATGCTCTTCGAGTTAAGACTGAGAGGGAGAAAAGGAAAAAGACATGGAGACGCACAGAGAGGGGAGGTAAGGGGGAGTGAGCGCGAGGGGGAGGGTTTCCTTCAGGGAGCCACCGCGGCTGAGCAGTGACTTTCAAGATAGAGTTTGCACCCTCTCTAAAGAATAGAACTTATTTGAAAAACCAAGGTTTTCCAAAGTCTGTGAGTCATTGTCTGCTCTGTAAGAAGGTTCATTGTGTCTTTTAGTTTCCACATGTAAGCGGTATCATTGGGTGTTGCTGAATAAGACAATCTGGGGGGGTGGGGGGATGCACTGGGGGTTTGGGATACAAAATCTGTAAAATTGACTTGTGATGATTTATGCACACCTATAAGTGAAATAAAATCCATTAAGAGAAAAAAAAAAAAAAGAATAGAACTGATAGCAAGCTCGCCTCTGTCCTGGAAAACCCAGCAAATCCTCTCGAATCAGGGAAGTTGTCCATTTGCTCTCTGACTCTTCCCTGTTGCCCTTCTCTTTCCCGTGATTCCTGCCTTGCCCTGTCCAGGTGCCTGCACTGGGCACCCTGCAGTATTCCTTTTTTTTTTTTTTTTTTTTGCCTTTTGTCATTTTAGGGCCGCACCCACGGCATGTGGAGGTTCCCAGGCTAGGGGTCTAACAGGAGCTGTAGCCACTGGCCTATGCCACAGCCACAGCAATGCAGGATCCGAGCCGCGTCTGCGACCTACACCACAGCTCACGGCAACACCGGATCCTTAACCCACTGAGCAAGGCCAGGGATCGAACCCGCAACCTCATGGTTCCTAGTCGGATTCGTTAACCACTGTGCCATGACAGGAACTCTATCTTGCAGCATTCTTGAATGAACCCTGTTGTTTACAGCACATGCAGACCTCTACTCCCATCAGACTAGTTTCCTTTTCTGCCTCCACACCTCTTCTTGTTCTGTGTCCCCGCCTGCTCTCTGGAAGGTGTCCTGATTGGTCCCTTTTAGCTAGAGTATCTACCTCCTAGGACACCTGACCAGCTCTCAGCTCTTCACCACCTTCTTCAAAGCACTTGAGGATGAAAGCATTAGCCTGGGCATCTGGGTGGGGCTGCTTTGCTGTTCATTGTCTGTTACCGCTCTAGGCTGTGAGTCCTTGAAGGATGGTGCCTAGTTTGTCCCCCCCCAAATCCCGACTTATGAATGATTTTCTGTTTGCATGAATGAATCACAGAATTTATGCAGAGACAGAATATTAAAAGTGCATGTTGTTTAAGATACACTAAAGTGCTACATGGTGAAGCAACACAACAAGGACCTCTTACACAAAGTGAATAATAAGCACTTACGTTAATGGCTTTTTCTATTTCAGATCATCTTTCAGGGGCAATGGCCCTCTCTCATTTTCTCCCTCAAAGCCCAAGAGTTAGTGATGTTTTGCCACATGTACATTCTATCAGTCACCGATTCTCTCATTCATTCAGTCATCAAATATTTATTAAGTACCTACTAGAGTCTCATCGCCACTCTAGCACACATGGCTCTTGACTTTCTTTGAAAATTCCAGTTGCACATTTTTGTCCACCACACTCATTTTGGCACTTAACTGTGCAATCTTCTTCTTTACTCAAGTCCAAGTGCTTCCCACTTCTCAGCGACTGAGTGGGCCTGGCTGCAGTGGAAAAGAAAGCTGAGCAGAGAAATGCACTCAGAGGGGACAGTTGCAGGCACAGGCTCCTGAGAGGCAGGCTGCAGGCTGTGCTGGCCTCCTGTCAGCATGTGATATTGGACGTGCCACACTGCCTCTCTGCTCCTTAGCTGCAGTCAAGGTAAAGAGAAAGAGTTTGGATTGATGTGAAGGGAGGGTCCCTTCTGAAATTCTGGGACTCTGTGGATAGAGGTGTCCCAGGGGTTTTAAAAGTTTCTTAAAGCTCAGAGCTCCTCAGTCCCATTTAATGGCACCCCATTAAACTGTCCAGACCTCTCCCACTGAGGATTTGTGAACTTTGCTAAGCGTTTGCTGTGGTGCCAAGTTGCAGAAGGGGAACTAGGACCAGAAGAAACTCCCTCTTGAGAAAAGAACCAGAGAGCCGAGTGTGGGAACAGGGAAAGGAGAAGAGGGGCTGATAAGCTCAGTGTGAAGAAATACCGGAGTGAATACTGTGGAAGGAAGAGAAGGGTTGATCCTCTGCGTCCTTTGGAAATTAGCCCCTTTTGGTGAAATGACTGAGTTGAGACAAGGGAGAGAAAGCAAAGACAGCTTCTGGAAAATCTAGACTGTCTTCTCTATCTGGGCATCTCTACTGCTTACTGGGCCCAGTAGGCATTTGGCGTCTCTGCTGTGGTTACTGCACATTCACGTGGAATTCATGGATCTCGAGGGGGTTAGGCTCTATTTCCTTGGGCATGAAGAATAGGTCTGTGACTGTGCTCCCAGGATATCTGCTCAGTCCCCACTGCGAGTCCGCCCTTTCCTGGTCTGTGTTCAGTAACAATTAGGGAGTTGCTGTGTATGCATTTTGCAGTGAAAGGGAGTGACCTGCAGTTTGTCCAAAGCCAGAGGCTTCTGTGATTTGGGTTGAGGTGGGACCAGGAAAGTTAGGCTTTGACCAGAGGCCCTGCAAATGGCCACTGGGTGTTCTGAGTCACTTAGGAGCACACTGGTTGGGTACTGAAGAAGAGGAAAGCTCTACAAGCACCTGAGATGCTGCAGTTACTTTTACTCTAGGACTTGGGGTAGGGAAAAAAAAAAAAAAGGAAGCAACACAATTAGCCTAATCGGGCTAGTAATGAAGCAACTTCTTCATTATGCCTTTAGTCCACCAAAGATTTGCTATTTTGTCATTGGAGAGAAGCTGCTTGGGATTTGAACTTGAGAAAGACGTGGATACCAGAGATGCTGCATTTAACGAAACCAAAATGCAGAAGTCTGAGAACTCTCACTGGAGGCAATCGGGGCACAGCTGTTGTAGCAAAATAATGAAATCTGGGTGGCAAGTCCCTTGCAGTTGGTTGGTGACCTATTGTTATTTGAGCAATGAGAGCTTTGCTTTTTTTGTAAAAAAGTATTGATTCATAATGGTGACTAAAAAGGATGATTTGATGTGAAAGCCCTGTGGGCCTTCTCTCTGCTCATTATTTTGTCCTCTGGAGCTCGATTACAGTCAGTTTTTTTTTTTTTTTTTGATCCACAAATGTTTATTGAGGTCTCAGCATTGCAGCTTGTGCCACTGTTCTTGGCACTGTTGGGTGAGAAAGGCCATGGCTTTTGTCCTTGAGAGTGGACAGTATATCTGGAGAGATGGCTTAGCTCAAATGGAAAGCATCAGTATGCAACCAAAGTGGGAGAATGATCTAAGTGGAATTATGCTATTTGGGTGATCAGGGCTAAACTGCAGTCAGGGAAGGCTTCAGGGAGGACATAGTTTGGGTTTGATAGTGGACCTGGAACAAGGGGATGTTCTCGATGGGCACAGTAGCTTTGGCACAAGAGCAGGGATGGATCAGAGTTTGAATGTGAGTTTGGAATTGCCATGAGGAAACCAATGCTAATCGTGAACATGCTCTGCATCTGGCAGGAGCAGGGAGGCGCTGATGCTGAAGGTCCAGCTGGCTGATACAGAGGTACAGGTCAGCCGTAGCTGGCACTTGCTGGTGTGAGGTCTTCTGACAGCAGTGGGAAGGACAGAACCCAGAGTCCTCTAAGTTGGGGCTAGTCTTAGCCTTCCACAGCTTTCATTCAAACGCATGAATTTCTAACCTTCTGAATTAAGCAGGTTTGCTTTGCTCGTTGACATTTAAAGAGAAATATGATAGACACTGATGGGTGCTTGGGGGTCCCCGAGAGCTGGAGAGGAGGTTGTCTCTGTTCTCAGTCTGATGGGAGACTCCAGGAGAACTCATGAAAACCAGCGGAGGAGCTGCAGAGGATGGTCATCTCGGGCTCTGTGCAGTGTCAGTCAGCGAGACGGATGGGCTGGGGTCCTGTGGGGGACAAGCTTAGGCTACGTCTCCCCTGAGCTGAGAAGGGAGCCATGACTGGAGGTTTCAGTGTAAGGAGAGTAGGTGTGAGAAGCAGAACTGAATGCTGGGCAGAGGGCTTCTGCTCATACCACACTCTCATCAGCATTCAGAATGGGGATCAGCCACTTTGGGGAACAAAGAAGCTCTGTGATAGGGTACTCATTTCCAGCAGTTTAAAGCGTAATTGGAGAAAGACGTACATGTTTCGGTAACAATGGAATATTTAAATGGCAGCTCAAGGTAGCCAAAGGAAAAATATCATAAAGGACAGGAAATGGAGCCACTATTTGTTTAACTTTCTGGTATGCCTAGCATCTCCTTTGTGGTAGAAGCACAACTATGTAAGTGTCAGATTACACTCAAAATGACAAAGCAATTGCTGAATCAGGTGGTGAAGTCTAGGAATTTGAATTAAGACTGAACTGATAGTGGGGTCAAAATTAGAGGGCCTTGAAAGCAAGACTAGGGGATTTTTCAGTTTTAGCCACATTGCCTTCACATAAGTCTACCATTTTCATCCCATTTACACAAGGCTTGGTAGAGGATCAGAATTTAAGTGACTACTGATGCTGGATATTTAAAGTGTGGTGGCATTATGGTTCAATGGAAATCAAATGACATTTGGAGTCAGGCAGAATGACCTCTGTGATTTCCACAAATTTCTCAACTTTAGTTTCCTTTTTGTAAAATGGGCACATCTCAGAGTTAAAGAGTAAACTCAAAGCACCTGTTACCTACTAGGTTCCTGTTCAACATTATGGTCATTTTACCATATGGATCGCTCTAATCTATTTGGACAGGAAATATTATGATTACAGTTACTTCTTACATGCCAACCCTACGTATTTAACCTATTTAGGTGCTAGGCTGCATATATGATTTACTTTCTTCATTGTAAGAGTCTGCGAAGAGACTAGGAAGGCAGATGAGAAAACTGATGCCCATCGAATTTAAGTGATACGGCAAGTTTGATGGCAGACTGGTTTGAGAGCTCATATCTTTAGACGTAGCTAGGAGCTTTTGGCTAAAGCAGACGTCACTTTGTGTTTTAGAGGAATCATGATATAAAGGTAAAATCACAGGTTCTGGAATCATGTAGGCCAGGATTTGATTGCAGATCTGGCACAGGTAGTGTGTGCCCTTGAGCAGCTTATTGGCCTCCCTGGACCATTATTTCCACATCTGTAAAATGAGGACAGATTTCTGCATCACAAGGGTGTTGTCTGGATTAAATTGATAATGCCAGTAAAGGCCATTTGTTGTGTTAGCCCCCTCCCTCACGACAACTCGTGTGCTTCTCTTGACCGCCAGGAGAGATGCAGAAAATGATAGCACTCCGAAGCCAGAGCTCTACCTGAAAACTTGAGGGTTGGGCCAGCCAGTGCTGGCAAGACCTTTCCCTGGGGCCCAGGACCCAAGGCTCATGCTGTTGTGTTGTGTTATCGGTTCCCTGAGGAGACACTATTTTTGCAGCTAGCCTGGAACTGTTGGTTAATGGTGCTCAGCCTCGGGCCTCAGAAGCTTGATGCTGCTTCTCTCCCTATGGCAGAGATCCCTGAGCTCAGGGACTGAACCTCGGTTTTGGGTTAGGCTCAGCCAGGCAGAGCTACAGAACCAGTAAAACCTATGAAGATGGTCGAGCACCAGCTCTGTCTTTGAACAGCTTCTGGTTGTCAGGTTGAGGAGAGAAGGCTTAGCACCTGAGAATGTCGGAGCTGGAGGGGCCACGGAGTGCACTTCACCACATCCCCCATTCTCTCCACAAAGATGGGGAGACCCAGACAGAGAAAGGAACTTACCTCAGGCCACCCAGCTCCAAATGGCAGAGCAGGGAATTGAATCTGGACTTCATGACTGAACGAAGTCTTATTTTCTTCACAAGACAAATTGGAAATAAGAAGAAAGCAATAATCAGGTGACATCAAAGTATTCCTGTCAGTAGGCACAAATTAAATTACCTATATGTGCTTCCCATTGTGTAGGGAGATGGAGAAGTTTGGTCTCCAACCCCCAACCCTCAAGCTTTATTTGGGATCTGTAAAGAGACGATACCATTTATCCAAATGCCAGTGTAGGTGACACAGACTATGGGAGTAAATCAAATTTACCACAAGTTTTGAATGCCCGCCAAGATGATCCCAACATGATCTTTCGTAACTGTCTTACTTAATCTTCAATCCTTCTCATCCCTGAGGTAGGATTATCACCCAATTTCCAAATGAAACTTGACCAGTTTAAACATGTTTTCCAATTACTAAGAGGGAAAGAGAACATCCAATTCATGCTACTTCAGTTTCTCTTGTCAAGGGGCAGCATGGCTTGGACACTTGGTGTTGGGCATTTACTGAGTATGTTCATTGTGCTCTGAGCTAGGGTAGAGGCCCAGTTAAAACGCAGTTCTTACGGAGTTCTTGATCTGGTAGGAGAGAGAACTAAGTAAATGAAACATTGCAATACAGTTTGCCGAATGCTTGGATCACGGAATGCCCATCGAAGTAAGAGCAAGACCATCTTTGTGCATGAGTGTGTACGTGTGCGCACGTGTGTACACACAAGAGGAAAGGAGGAGAAGAGGAAGACCGAGCCAGTCTTCATGAAGGAGGTGAAACTTGTCCCAATTCTTGAAGGATGACTTAGAGGTAACCAGGTGGAGAAAGGAGAAAGGACAGGCCAGCCAGAAGAATTATCAGGGAATTATGTGAAGTACTGAAAATCAGTGGGATTTGGGGGAGCTCAGGATTTGCTGTTGGGGAATATGCTGGGTGCAGTACTCAGAAAACGATGCTTGGAGGGGGTGAGCTATGATCAGGAAACTACCAAACAGGTGCCTAATATAGAAAAGCCACCGAGTCTGATCTTCATTCTTTCCTAGAGACCACTGCTGTGTTCATGGTGTCTGAGGCCTGTGTACAGAGCTGCTGCTGCCCTTGCTGATTGACAGCTGGAGAGGGTTGGGTGGCTTGATCACTTTATCAGGGTTTATGGAGTGTTTATTCCAGATGTTCCTGTAGCAGGTAGAATTTCAGAGACACAGGACTCAAGAGTCAGGGGCATCTGAATCAAATGGTGCCTGACTGGCCTCGTTCAGCATTCACTCAGTGAATAATTTGGATCCATGGATCAGGAGCTGTGCTGGGCCCAGGGGGTTCCACAGTGAGCCAAACAAACACAGCTCATACCCTCATGGGCTTATCGTCTAGTGTGGGAGGCAGAGTTGAAACCAAGAGTGGCACAAGTAGTAATTATAAAATGTAGTAAATACTAGGAAAGGAAAGGCCTGATCTGGTTTTTTGAAGCTCCGGAAGTGCACCTTGATCAGGGCCTGGGTAATGAAGAGACTTTAACTCCAAGGTTTAGAAGAGGATCCCAGATACATGTGAAGCCCCCACAAGAGGAAAAGGCTGCTTTTGACTCCCCACCTAAATACCTTAGATGACATATAGGAAATGAACCCTTGTCTACCTCCAAAGCCAATGTCAGAAAGATAGTCAGTCTCTTGGCCAGAATCTGAGAAGGAATTCTTGTAACTGTAGCTAATGAGCCTGGGTTGAAAATACAATTGCTTTTCTATCTGATGGCAGGTAGGCTCACACTCTCTCCTTTTAAGAGAGTTTCTGCTAAGATCAGAAACTCACAGTTTCTGTCAATGAGAAAAATAGTCATCAGATCTACTGTAAAGGCAACTTTAATAAAACGACTAAAGACTGTCTCCTTCCTAACATCATATTTATTCTCAAAGTCTATAACTTTCAGAGAATGCATGGATGAGACTGGAGGAGGGAGGTTTAGGAGGAGTGGCAGTGGGGCACTGACTTCTGGGCAGAGATGTTTCCTCAAGGAAAGTTCTGAGCTAGACATAGTCTCTGTGATGGTGCATATTGTAGATTTCAGCTGCCTAGAGTTTCAAGAATCCCCTTTTAGTCAAACAAAACAATAGTAAATAGATGTCTATATCAGTGGTGTAAATCCCTGCTCTCCAGATTTTGTTAAAGCCCTGGTTTGTTGAGTTTGCCAATTACTGTGGTGTAAACACTCCTACAGTAGCCAATTTTCAAGCTACCAACTTGACACCATTGAAAGTAGGTCTGATAAGAGGGTCACATATTTAGGCTATCATGGGCCCCTGGGTCTGGCTCCAGCATATTGTTACTGTCCAGTAGGTGCTGAAGCCACCAGATCACTGATAACACCCACATCTTTGAGAGGAGGATTTGACTGACTTTAGGATGGATGGAAGGTAGAGGTCAAAAGCAGTGCGGTGCTTTCAGTGTAGACCCAGACTGTCCTCGGTGATCTTTTCCTCATTGGCGCATGAATGAAGAGAAAGAATCAAGCAGAAGACCTTAGGAGGGAGGCACTCAGAACAAGGAAAAAAGAACGGTATCATGATAGTTATTTACCACAACAGCAAAAGAAGAATTTTAGATGGCTGCCAGAAATCTGGAATAGGATGAATGAAGCATGACCTCAGTGGAACAGGAGCATAAAGGAGAGAGCATGCTGAGATGAAAAAGCATCAAGATTAGCTGAAAGAAGGATGAACAAAGTAAGAAAGATTGCAGGAACACAAAATGTGCAGTTGCAAAATTAAAAATCCACAGTGACGTCAGTAAAGGCACATGGAGGATGAAAAACAGAACTAAATTGGTTTTGTAGACGTTAGATTAGAGAATGCTCTCCCACAATACAAAATAAAGAAACCAAAACAGTGAGAGAGAAAATGAGAGAAATAGAGAACGGAGATGACAGTTCTAAACTAAGGTTACAGGTAAAATCTAGAAAGAAGCCAGAACCATTGAGTAGAGTAAATAACGAAAGGAATAACTGAAGGGAACAATTCTGAACCAGAAATAACCTGCACTGCAGATCCAAAAGGCTCATTATGTTCCAGGAAAAATAAAAGGAGTGAGATCCACACTACTCATCTTGTCATTAATAAAATTCTATCAAAGTGAAAAAAGAAATACCTTCCATTAGAAAAGCATAAAATGGTTTCCCTGCAAAGGAAACAAAACCAGCTGACTTCCCTTTTCAGTTACTTCAAATGCTAGAAGACGTTCTACAGTTTGGAAGGGCAAAGGTTCTGACCTGAGATTATGTATTCAGTTCACTGTCTTCCACATGCAGTGTTGAGAGCTCTAGCCACCTTTGTGGGATTCCCAGAGTATGGAGCCAAGGATGAGGCATTCTGGTGGAGTTTGGGAAAGGTCAGGAATGAGGCAGAAAACTCTTCCCCTATTTGTGATTTTTACAAAAGACCTATGAGGTGCCCATGTTATTTAAAAAATGATAAGGTGCATATGATTCTATTAGGGAAAAAAAATAGGTAAAAACCATAACCCAATGAGGAGGATCAGGAAGACCTTTTTCTCTCCATTTTATTGATTTGACTTGGAGGCTGAAAGAGAGCTGGTGAGGGATCCTAAGTGGCAGAACTAGGTCCAGAACTCACACCTTTGCATTCCTGTTATACTTGATGGGCTGCATCAGTTCCATCATTTTGTCCCTTTAGAAAGCAACTGTCAGGTTGATGATGGCTTGCATGTGCCTTGGCAAAGCAGATGGCAGAGGTAGGTGATGCTGGGAATCCCAGCCTGAGGTGGCTTGTTTCATTCTCCATTCAGTCAAGCCACCTTTCTTGAGTGCCCATTTTACACTGGGCACTTGGCTAGCCACAGAAGGGTTAACTTTTGTTGGCCTGGAGGCCTGAGCCAGCACAGAGCGTCCATTGTGCACTGCCCTCTGTCAGAGTCGCTGGCCGCCGGAATGTGACAAGGCAAACAGTTTTCACCTTACTTGGGCTTCCCTTCCTCTGTGGGTGCATGAGTGACTGTGTGTGTGTGCCCCTGAGGCACCCTGGCAGTGGTGCCACAAGAAGACTTACGGTGGTCTCCCTGATGCACCAAAAAATGGGACTGTGAATTTGGAGTGGCAGGTACATGCTGGGAGAAGGCAAACAGAGAATAACAGCTTTGTGTGCTGGTGAGGTAAACAGACGGCTTAGGTTTCTCTGCTCTTTACAAGCCTCTCCTGCGGGTGGACCTGGGGGGCACAGACAGTGAATTGCACAGGGGCTGCCTGCCTGCCTGGGTAGACCTGCAGTTTGAGCAGTTTGAACCGCAGGACTTTGAAGAGCTCTCGGGGATTAATTCATTTTCATTCAGGAAGAATTTCATGAAGTCCTCCCTGTGACCCATCCTGCACTGGGTGCTGAAGTGAATGTAAGTGCTGTACAACCGCAGTGGGTCTCAGCCTGAGCCTGAATTGCAATTGAGTAAGGAAAATAAGATTTGTGTACTGGGAACAGTGAGAAGACAATGCATGACTGGTATTTAGTGGTGAGCTGTCCAGCTGGGAGTAGTATTAAGTCAAACCAGGGAGTGAACTCTGTGGCCCAGAGTTTACAATATGTTGCTATGAAGTGAAGACTTGGGCATGACTTTGAAATGCGGGAAGGCGTGGGATCTGTTTGTTCATTTGTTCATTCATTCCTTTAGGCAACAAACATTTGGAGAATACATTGCATGGATTAATGGAAAAGGATATAAGAAAAGATTCTATAAAAATATCAAGTCAGAAAGAATTCTCTTTGTGTGATGCTACTGTGGAGACTGGTTTGACTTGAATAGGGAATGAGCCCTAAGATGAAATTCCTAAAGTGGACCAATGTGGAGAGTCTGGGGTTGATGAGTTCCTCAGGGGGATCATTTGAAATGGCATTCCTGTTTCATCTCTCGTATTTATCATGTCATAGTCACACTGCCCTAGTTTTGCTCCTCATGCAGCAAGAATCAAATTTTAGCTGAGCCTCTTTATGGCCCCCTGCTTCTAATATCAGGTTCCCTTAATTCACCCCTTTATACCACATGCAAGAATTATCTTTGTAACGCATAGCTTTAATAATACCCCTTCCCTACTGACATTCCTACTTAAATGTCTTCCCATTACCTGTAAGTTAAAATCCCGGTCATAAGCTTGACCTTCAGGCATGGCCATGATCTGGCGGTAACCTTTTATCTCCAACTATGTCTCCCAGTGGTCCCCACTTTATAACCACCAGCCAAACCTCAGCTTTCTCTTTCCTGCACATCACCCTATGCTCCTGCCCAGGCCTTGCCCGTATCCACCATGTCTTCCTTCTTCCCACTCTGCCTGTGGAGGCCTCTCAAGGTCAAAGCATATCCTGTGCTCCCTGGAAGAAGCCTTCCTGTGTACTTTCCTATTTATCTGTCTACACCTTGCCCAAGTGGAAAACACTTTCTCTTCCCTGTGTTTCAACTTTTCTTATAGGACATGTAAAAAAAAATGTTGTTTTCTTTTTCAGATCTCTCTTCAGGAGAGTTATCTGGAGGAAAGAGACTATTTTAATTGTCTTAGGATCTTGATTTGAGGAGAACTGAAAAAAATTGTTAAATCCTCATTTTTTTTGGATCTCTTACTATTCGAGTTTTAAGTGTTGAAACTTTGTCTTCTACATTCATTAATTAATCATTTACACTGCCAAGTGTAAGAAACTCTGAAGTGAATCATTTTTTTTTAAATGGGGGATACTTTCTCAATGTTGATAATTCAACCACTTTGTACTCCAGTCTATTCCTCTAAAGTTTAGGTTTCACCTTTTTTTATTACAGAACCTGTAATAGATGTTGACCTACTCTGGTTCAAAGGTCCAAATAGATTTAGTTTAGGAACTTTATATGGAGAATATGCCTCACATTTTGCTCTTACCCAAGGACAGTTTTATAGGTAGGTACCAGGGAGTTAAAATGTAACACTGGAGATTCCTACCAGAGGGAGTCAGCTACTGAGTACTGCTGCCTTAAGAAACATGGCTGGCAATTTGTATGGGTCTGGAGCACAAGCTGAGAAAGACCTACTGGGGTTTTGCTCAGCAAGGATAAAAAGGGAGAGGTTCTCAGGCATCTTGATGCCTCCAGCAGAGATATGTTACCTGACTCTAATAGGAGAGGCCTCAAGGAATATTGACTTGAATATGACTTTTTAAAAATTATACCAGGTTTTGGGCAGGGAGGCAGATCAGTCTAGATGAGATAAGACTCTTACAAGTAGAGAAAACATAAAGTGTCATCTGGCCTAACTGCCCTCCTCTGTTTTGGAGAGGGCTTTGTCCATTTTTGTAGCCTGGGGCACAGGTGGCTGTCCAGTGTTTGCTTGACAGCTTTGGGGAAGATGCTCATACTCTCATCAAGTAGCCACTGCTCTTGCAGAAGTGCTGCACTCATGGCGTTTTCTGAATGCAAAGGTGGAAGCAGTTGTAAATGTGTCTTTCTGCAGGCCCAAGCCATTTCTAGGAGCTGTGTTTGTTCCTAGGCTTCTCTGGGGAGCAGGGTCCACGTTGAAGCTCTGTTGCCTTGCCGGCTGGCTTCCTCACAGGGCATCAGCTGGAAATGTACTGATTCCAGAGGGAGGAAGCATCTGCTCAGTCTTCAGATTTCCAATTCTTGGCTGCTCTGAATGTGTCTTTGCAGATACTCTTGGATTTTCTGGTGGGCATGTGTGCTGGTCAATCCCTTAAATTGATGGGCTCAAGGAGAGCAGCCCAAGCTATGCTGTAATGTCCCCTGCCAAGTGTTCAGCAATTTGGGAAGACTTGGATGAGATCTTACCTACAGCCTAGGGGGGAAAGGAGATGCTGTCTTGAAGTTTGGGGCAGGGCTTGAGATTTTTCTCTTGATAACAAGCATCTGGGCTTTGAAATGAGTATGAAATTGAGAATAATGGGACATGGAGTGAAAAAGGGCAAAGGATAGCTTAGCTGATCCTGAAATGCTTTGGAGAGGACGAAGGCAGAAGCAAAGATCCTGGGGGATTCCTGAAACTTCCAAAGGCCTGTGAGATGCTCCCTCTCTTCCTTTCTCTTTTTTGTTGTTATGTTGACATAACGCCACTTTATTGAAGGACTAGAAAGGGAATTAAAACGGTCTCAGCTGGCTATTTTTATCTAAATGATTGATAATGATTCAGTATCTTTTGTGGCAGAAACATGTTTAGCATTTGTTTTGCATTAATCACAGCACTAGAAGTAATTTCTCCCTGAACTCTTTGTTTTCCTTTTACAAGCCTGCACCTAAGCTTTGCATTTGTTTTAAGACATAAAGATAAGACTTGCGCATAGTTAAAATAATTTGTAGTGAAAGATGATCAAGAAGAAACACTCCAGAGTCCAGCTAAATGTCCTTCTTCCAAGGGGATGGAGAGCTTGGCTTAGGCAGCCTGGGACTGTGTTCAGTTTGCAGACTGTTCCTCACGTGTGAGAGGGAAGCTGTGCTAGAAGCTAGCCTGATGCGGTTCTTACAGACGTGAGCCTCAGCACTTAGATTTCCTTTCTTCATGGTTGGTTTTGATGGTGACTCAGCAGCCATGGTTTTAGTGTAAGAAACTTCTACCTGGCTGCTGGACTGGAGGACTCAGCTGTTTTATCTTTATTCTTGGGCCCAAACCATAAAAATTAATAGCAATGCAATGAGAGGCTGTGCGGGCATGTGTTCCCCCTCTGCTGCAGTATAATACAATTTGGGGATGCACACTTTCTGGCCTGGTTTCCTTCTAGTCATTTGCTCTGATGCCATAGATAAGTGGCACGGGGCTTCTGGAACTTAGGTTCGGTTACCTTTGAGGTCAGCTTCCTTCCTGCCATGGCTAATTATCTCTCTGCTTCTCAGTTGCAGATCTGATCTCTTCTGAACAACCTCACCGTGTCTCCATCCCTGGGACTCTGAACCCAGCAGCTGGACCACTTTGTCCTTGGAATTTTGGGTGCCCTTTCTTCTCACCTTTCCCTTCTCCTTTTATCCCTTACCCTCCTGAGAACTCCTGGAGACTGTAGGATTGTCATGGAGTCCAGGGAAATCTTAAGCAGCTCCCGGCAACGGGGGAGTGAGTCGGAATTCTTGCCGGTCTCCTCAGCCAAGGCACCGACCGCTCCCGGCTGTGCAGCGGAAGCTTTGCTCTCTGCTCCCGAAACTGGGAAGGGGATCCCAGTAGGCGGAGAACGCATGGAGCCAGAGGAGGAGGATGAACTGGGCTCAGGACGGGATGTGGATTCCAACTCCAATGCAGACAGTGAGAAATGGGTGGCAGGAGATGGCCTGGAAGAACAGGAGTTTTCGATCAAGGAAGCCAACTTCTCAGAGGGCAGTCTGAAGCTGAAGATTCAGACCACAAAGCGGGCTAAGAAACCCCCCAAGAATCTGGAGAACTACATTTGTCCACCTGAGATCAAGATCACCATTAAGCAGTCTGGGGACCAGAAGGTGTCCCGTGCTGGGAAAAATAGCAAAGCCACGAAGGAGGAGGAAAGAAGCCACTCCAAAAAGAAGGTAGGAGCCCTGCTGACTAGGTTTTTTGTTTGCTTTTGCCATTTTATCCTCAAACTTTCAGGATCTGTTTGCTTATTTCATGTTTATTTATTACCAGTCTCCTGGATGGAATCCTGTAGAAGCAATGTCTGTGATATCTTGGTATTTATAGTATTCAGTCTATTATTATGGCTTCTAGCCAACCAAAAACGAAACCAAAACCTACTAAAATTATAATACTGGAAGTTTCAATTTCTTGTGTAGCAGCTGATTGGCTGGGTCAGATCTGGCTAAGCTGTGACAAAATGCTGAGGGTGGTTTTGGGGTTTGGGGGGGCTTTAATGTTTGTATCTGTTCTCATTGTCAAGAGTAGGATGTTAAGAAATTTCGGTCAGTCAGAACAGTCAAGAACGGTTATAACCTTCTCTTGGTTTCGATCACTGCTGTAAATTTTTCTGAAATAGAAGAGGCTCTTACTTGACTGAGGAAGCTCTTCTTCATAGAGATGAGGCTCTTTAGGGCCTGAGAGATCTCTATCCCAGAAGCCAGTGGTGCGTGTTTGGAGCTAGAACTGGAGAAAGGGAAGGGCCTGAAACTGTCTATCACGTTTTAGACTTTTAAGACTGGGTGTTGAATAGACTTGGTTCGGGTCATTGTCAGTTTCCTCATACAAGTCAAATGTGGGTCTGGAAAGCAGTTCTCAAGGTGCTTAGTGATGTCCTTGGGTTGGCAATTTGTGGATCTAGATTTCATTGTATTTGTTTTGTGTCACAGAGGGTTAAAGAGACGTCTCTTCCTCGGAGGGGTGTGGCTCTGCTGTGATTGCAAAGGACTACCCTAGACTAGAAAGTTTGTGTTTCCAAGAATTTCCGGGTCTTGTGAATAGCTCTGAAGGGAGCCCTCTTGCTAACAGAGTTTTGGGGTTCTGGGTGGTAGGTGTTCACCAGAGTCTTTGTAAGTCTCTCACATCTTATTTGTTTGGCTCTGGACATGATGGAAAGTAAAAATGCCCCGTATGGATGACCCCCCTCTCCTTTAGAGATCAGAGATGGTCTATAGTGTTTCTTTTGTCAGTGGTTTATGAACTTTGGGACAGTCATTTTCACTAAAGCTCCTAAGAATCATGTTTTTTTCTTTTAGTATAGGGCTTGTGCTCTTCCTTAGGCTAGGTGATTTTTGCTGATTTGTTACAGTTAAAATCCAAAAAGACTTGGCCTAGAAGAGACTTTTTAGGGTGAGCAACACCTCTGAGATAGTTTGCTCAGACTCTCTTGATTTTAAACAGAGAGCCCTACATCCAGGAACCTCTTGGTCTTGGGCAAGCCAGGGCAGTTGACCACCTTACTTTTAACATTTGAAATATGAGGAAATCTTTGGAAATTGGTTTTGCTTTTACATAGCACAGATGTAGTGCTTTCCCCTCCCCCTCCCCATTTTTTCACTTTGCAGTGCTTTCCGGGTTCTCTGTCATACAACCAAGGATTATCTAGATGCACGTGAAAACTTTTGAGATTCTTGCAAGCAAAATGCAAAGGAATGCAAGCAGGCTCCACTTAGAAAGTTAGGCTTTGCTTTGGAGTTGAGTCTCCCTCTTCAGCTTTGAAAATGAGTGTCTTTGTCTCTGGTCCCTGGGATGGCACAAAGAGGGTTGCTGGGTTTTCGTGAGGGTGGACAGTCTTGAAAAATGGTAACTGTTTTCACTCTGTCCCCATCACTGCCAGAATTTGAGCGATAGCCCACAGTTTTGGGTGTGCAAACCCAAATTCACTATCTTGGTTGTCCTATCAGGTACTGCTTTCCCTAGGCCCATGAGATTGTTCCCAAATATAGCCTTCTGCTTGGTGGAATACCAGAATAAAACGCTGGAATTTGTGACATGGGGATGATTTCAAAGCTGATAAGTGCAGTGGACCCGCGTTCTCATATCTGAAATTCTTAGGCTGGTCATTCTCACCCCCAAAATTGGATGCCTTTTGTGTGCTTTATTAGAAAGAGATGAAATCACTTCTTTGAATATGTGACTTACCAAGTACGTGTTTCTAAGCCTCAGTAACTGGAGGGGGAGGGAGGGCAGGGGGAAGGCAGAAATTCAGTGCACAGTGCCGCATTAGGCACGCTCTATGAAAATTTTAAATTGTTAGAAGCTTGCTTCATAGTGTATTTCTTTATCCTCCCTGCATTTATTTATGCCTAGAGCTGATACTTTCCAGAGATGAATGAATAAAGTTAGTACTGGGTCTTAATCACTTGACAGATGATAGGAAGTTCTCTGATCTCTATTGGATTAGAATGTTAACATTATTACTCTTCATGTTCCTGTGTTTTTGCAAAGAAGGAGTAAGCAAGAGCTGAAGACGAGGTGGGGAGGTGGAAACCTTGTCCTCCCTTTATTTGTACAGAAAAGTTCAGTAGTGTGAAGTCACAGAATTTACTTATTTGTATGAATGGGAAGTGCACAATCAAAAATCTGGAACAGGGAAAAGGGTGAGAGTGGCATTTTATAATGAACAGATCAGCGTCTCGCCGTCTAAAATCTAGCCTTCTGGGAGTTCCTGTCATGGCTCAGTGGTTAACGAATCCGACTAGAAACCATGAGATTGCGGGTTTGATCCCTGGCCTTGCTCAGTGGGTTAAGGATCCGGCGTTGCCGTGAGCTGTGGTGTAGGTTGCAGACACGGCTCGGATCCCGCGTTGCTGTGGCTGTGGTGTAGGCCGGCGGCTACAGCTCCTGTTAGACCCCTAGCCTGGGAACCTCCGTATGCCGCGGGTGCGGCCCTAATAAGGCAAAAAGACAAAATAAAATAAAATTAAAAAATAAAATAAAATAAAATCTAGCCTTCTGGATCTTTTATTGTGAGGCAAGCCATTCGTTGGTGAAGGGTGTGTGGAGCGGACCCCTGGACTCAGGTCCTTTGCTGAGAGCTAGGAAAAAAGCTCTGTTGAGCTGGTCCTTGAGTGCATAGAGAAGCCTACTTGGGTGTTACCTGTGGAATATGCTGACTTAGAGCCGGGTCAGCAGCTATCCAGCCCCTTGCCTATTTTTCTACAGCCCACAAGCAAAGAATGGTTGGAAAAAAATCAAAAGAAGAATAATATTTTGTAACTTGGGAAAATTATATGAAATTCAAATTTCAATGTCCATAAATACAGTTTTATTGGAATGAAGCCACATCTATTTATTTACATTTTGGCTGTGGCTGCTTTTGCACTTCGACGGCCGAGTTGAGGAGTTGTGACAGAGACTGTATGGCCCTCAGAGCTTAAACTATGTGCTGTCTGGCTCTTACCAAAAACACTTGTTGACCCTTGACTTAGGGGAAGGACAGTGAGTTGTATTATTTTGAATGATTCAGCCTTCAACCTCGGAGACTGGGGGGAAATGAGTGTTAATCATTATGTGCTTTGTTGTTTTTTTTCTTTTGCAGACTGATTAATTTTGTTCTAGTCATTGTTTGACAGCTTAGGCAAAGACAGCTTTTACTGAATTCTGAGTGATTTTCTTTTTTTTTTTTAATGATTTTTATTTTTTCCATTATAGTTGGTTTACAGTGTTCTGTCAATTTTCTACTGTACAGCAAAGTGACCCAGTCACACATACATATATTTTCTTTTCCTCACATTATCCTCCGTCATAAGTGACTAGATGTAGTTCCCAGTGCTATACAGCAGGATCTCATTGCTTATCCATTCCAAAGGCAGTAGTTTGCATCTATTAACCCCAGACTCCCAGTCCACCCCACTCCATCCCTCTCCCCCTTGGCAACCAGGAGGCTGTTCTCTTAAGTCCATGAGTTTCTTTTCGGTGGAAAGGTTCTTTTGTGCCGTGTATTAGATTCCAGATATAAGTGATATCCTATGGTATTTGTCCTTCTCTTTCTGACTTAACTTCACTTAGCAGGAGCGTCTCTCATTCCATCTGTGTTGCATTGAGTGAGTTTCTTTTTCATTGTTTTTCTTAAAAATAATGTTCTGTAAGATAGTGATGGCATTGCTTACATATCACAGCTAGTTCTCTGCTATGTCTACCTGTACATGGTCTGCTGCTTTGGGATGAAGAGATGTAGGTGTGCTCTCCTAGGTCCAGTCCTCCAAACTGGAAAGTTGTTATAGATGTTCAGGTAATGTGGCTGCTTCTGTGGTGGGATTTTAGAAGGCATCCACTTCCTTGGCTCAAAGATGAATGGACTTTTCTAACCAGGGCATGAGTCACCTTTCCATATAAACCTAGGATGGCAAGTGAGATGCTGCCTGGAAGAGGGTTTATGATGAAGGAATATGTGTGAGGTAAGAGAGCAGCATTTGGTAAGAAGCAGGTAAAAAGAGAGCCCAGAACATATTTGGGGGCCTCAGACCTGTCCTTTGGGCAGGTCCTGGGTTGCAGCTGGACCGCATAAATGCAACTTATTCTTTATCACATAACCCACCCTGTTGCATCTTACACCGGCTCAGGTAAGTAGTTTCATAACTTCAGCTTGTTCTACGTCTCTTCCAGGTCACTCAATAAAAAACAACAGAGAGCATGAGAATGAGTCTCTAGAAGCAAGTTCAGGTACAACATGTGAACTTAAGCTTAAAAGGTTTCAATAGTGACAGGTTTTGTTTTCTTTCCTTAAGAGGCCCTTAGCTGGGCAGAGCTTAGCAACTCTCCTCTTTCTGAGGACTTTCTGTGGGAGTCAGGACACCCTCCAGGTCTAGCAGCAGGAGGAGAAGGGATTCTGAGACAGGCACTGTAGAGGGACCCGGGGTCGGAGAGGTGGTGTTGTCATCTGTACCAGCCGGCTTTGTGACTTTGGGTCTGGAGTATCATCTTGCTGAAGCCCCGGTTTCCGCATCTGTTGGATAGAGATGATAAGATTCACATGATCTAACTTAATGGAAGATTTTAGGGGAAAAGTCGGTAATTTATAGAGCACGCATCATAGGAATAGCTCTGTTTTATTGAACTGTGACCCTCAGCTAGCGCTTTTATGTGTACTCCCTTTCTCTGTAAGTCCTTAAAGCAGTCCAGTCAGGGAGATGGCATTTCTTTACAGATGAGGAAATTGAGGCTCAGTGGCTTCAAATAAGCAGGAGAAGAACTGGCTTCTTCTAGACTACACTCGAAAGGGTTGCTGGGAGTTCCCGTCATGGCTCAGTGGTTAACGAATCCGACTAAGAACCATGAGGAGGTCGCGGGTTCGATCCCTGGCCTTGCTCAGTGGGTCAAGGATCCAGCGTTGCCGTGAGCTGTGGTGTAGGTCGCAGACGCGGCTCGGATCCCGCGTCGCTGTGGCTGTGGCGAAGGCAGGTGGCTACAGCTCCTGTTAGACCCCTAGCCTGGGAACCTCCATATGCTGCGGGTGCGGCTCTAGACAAAAAGACAAAAAAAAAAAAAAAAGAAGGGACAGTGTTGCTGGAAGATGAGGATCTAGCTTGAGGGCATTTCTCTCCCGCTTTCCCGTGTGAGCGGGAGTGGCGGGATCATAATCTGGCACGCTGTCTTCACTTCCAAGTGCTCCAGGATGTTTGAGAGAGCTTTCAAAGCCTCATGAGTTAAAGTCTTATTTTTTTCCCCCTTTATTGTTCTCATGGATTTTTATTTGCTTTGGATCAAACTATAACTTCTCTTTTCTTTCTTCGGACATGCTTTCTGCTTTCTTCAGCTTCATCAGAGAACCTATCTTCTCATAACAGCAAGGGCTTCACCTGCATCTCCCTCGGGTGCCTGCCATGGTGCTAGGAACATGTTCAGGACTCATTCTTAGTAATGCCAAGTAGACCATCATCATACGTCTATGAAAAGACATACGTTCTGCTCTGAGCACTTGTAACCCTCTCTTAGGAAGTCTAATGGGTCCTGCGTTCATGTACAGATTCTTCAAAGAGCACCTTCCTTGCATCAGACACACCAAGTGTGAACAGGAAAGAGGCTTTTTAGGTGATGTAGATGGGAAGCTATTCTGACATCATATTGCAAGGAGTGGAGCTTATCAAATAAATGAATGGGTTTGCATTCAGTTCTGAAATAATGGGCATGCTCTGCAGGCTTTGAACTGGGGAAAGGAAGCGTCGGGGGGCCCATGGGACATGATGCAAGTGGTGGAGAGCAGAGAAGCTCTCCAAAGGAGAGCCTTGGCGGTGCAGTTGTCAGTAAGCAGGACTGCACTAGGGTTCTCCACTCCCCCATGGACTGCGGGGAGGACATTTCTCACTTGACCTTCTCAAGGCTGCAGTTTGGAGGGGCTGCAGGAGGGTGTGAAAGGTGGCTCTGATTGCTCATCCATTGCCATCTCCTCCTCAGCTCTGGTGGGTGGTTCTGGGTGTCCTTTCATCCCCCTGAGGGTTCTATCACCCCTCTCTCATCATCGTTTGCCCAGCACCTTCTCTGGTCACTCCAAGGTGCCTTGCTTGCCTGAATGTGGTGCTTAAACTCCTGGGAGCAGGCGCTTCCTCCCCAACAACACCCCCAACCTGACTAGGAGAGCAGGTCTGGCCAGCGTTTCTTCACAAGAAGCTGAATTCAAATTCAATTCAAATTCAATTTTTCTCTATAGATTTTTTTTTGATGCAGCCCGTTCTTATTTATTCATCAGAGTGCCTGAAAATTTTGTTTCCTGATAGCTTTCACTGTAGTTATTTCATTATTTTGTAGCAAAACAGAGGAACAAACAAACAAAAAACAAACAAAAAAAACTTTTCCCCAAAGTAATTGTATCTAGAGCAACAGGTAACGTTTGGCATCTGGAGTTGGTATTGGAGAAGAAACCGGGACTTGGGCACTGGATCCCGGAGCTCTAGCTCTGCTTCTGTAACTAACAGTTTCAGTAAGAATGCTTTACCTTCTGGGACCTCAGTTTTTATATGTTAAAAACAAACAAGGGAGTTCCCATTGTGGCGCAGTGGTTAACAAATCCGACTAGGAACCATGAGGTTGCAGGTTCGATCCCTGGCCTTGCTCAGTAGGTTAAGGATCCGGCGTTGCTGTGAGCTGTGGTGTAGGTCGCAGACGCGGCTCGGATCCCGCGTTGCTGTGGCTG
>PVHT020000286.1:2034316-2070533 GCA_004024745.2 Catagonus wagneri | reverse complement strand
CTTTCTTTCTTTCTTTTGTCTTTTTGCCTTATCTAGAGCCGCACCCATGGCATATGGAGGTTCCCAGGTTAGGGGTCTAACAGGAGCTGTAGCTGCCGGCCTACACCACAGCCATAGCAACGCGGGATCCGAGCCGCATCTGCAACCTACACCACAGCTCATGGCAACGCCGGATCCTTAACCCAATGAGCAAGACCAGGGATCGAACCACAACCTAATAGGATTCATTAACCACTGCGCCACAACGGGAACTCCCATGCCTGGCTTTTTCATGAGACAGGAGTTGCTTTGGTTAGGAAGTTGCTGGGTCTGGTTAAGAGCTGCCCAGGAGAAGAGCCTGAAACTGTGTCAGGAGCTCCCCGGGGCCTGGGCCCCCGGCGTTGGTTCAGGCTCCCGCCTGCCTTATGTGTAGAAATCAAACACGCAAGGCAGTGAAGGCTTGTGTTGTGGGTTTATTTACCCACAGTAAGCTGGTAATTCACCTTGTAATTTGCACACGGCCAAACTGCTTTGGGGGGATGGTTTCAATTTGTTTGGTCCTTGGGGTGACTTGACTTGGAAGGTGGCATTTGGGCCCTGTTGTGCTTCCCCCCAGCACCACCATTCCAGGAACCTGTGGCCAGAGGGAGAGGCTGCCAGTGGGGAGGGAAGACATTCACTAGAGCCAGCTTCCCGGGAGGTGTGCCGAAGGACACAGCATGCAAATCCCCACTAGCAATTGTACCCAGTGTGTGCAAGAGTCTGAATTATGTCCTGGCTGGTGAAGCAGCGAGCCCTTTGTGCAAGCCGAGGCCACTGTCTGAGCGTGTCGGAACTTGGACAGCTGGAGCCCTGCACTGAGAGCGGGTCAGGAGGACAACACCTAGGGCTCCTTGCAGCCTTCCACAGTGCTCTGCTGGATCTTGTCCTGGGAAGGCAAGGGGCATCCATCTGTACCCTGAGTGCGCCTTTGTCTTTGAAGTCCCATTTTTTTGTTTCCTGCCTGCCCCTCCCTCCCCAGGCTGACTTCCCTCGCCTCCCCACTAGCCTGTGACCGCACCAGGGGAAACAGTGGAGGCCTCTATCGACTCTGAAAAACCCAAGCAGTTCCCACCTTGGTCCCTGGCCCATGAGGCCATTTGATAATCATCATTGGTTTCAAATGCAGGTTGCTGCCGTGTGTTTTCTGGACCTTGTCTATTGGGTTTTGACCACACCATCCTCTTTGGCCCTCACAAGTTTCCAGCCAGGTTCACAGTGGGACAGAGATCAGGGTAGGGGGTTCTTGAAGCAGTTCTGTCTGTTGTGGTGGGCCACCATGCTTTGCCGATGAGAAGTAATCATCTGCAGGTATGAATTTGCCTGAGAGTGTGGGCAGGCTTTCATGCTGGGCCAGTTAGTTCATTTGTTTAGTGTTGTGAAACTCAAGCTCAGGAGTTTCAGCATTTTTCACAACAGACTGTATCCCCGGAGAACCAAATTAAAGGATTGCTTCTCAGGGTGGATCATGTCCCCTTCCCAAGGAGAATCTATTTGTGGTGTACAGCGGAGATTTCAGTGATCTCTCCATCGTGATCCTTTTAGTGGAGCAGGAGGGAGACACCAGTTTATTTGGGTGTGTGGCTCTTTCTTGCACCCCTGGGTTTCTACTGGAATGCTACCATCAACTAAAGTGCCAGGCTAGCATCATGCTGGGATGTGGGTGCCCTTGGGTCATGAAGAAAGCCAAGATTAGAAAATTCAGAAAGAGTCTGAGAGGGAGTTCCCGTTGTGGCTCAGTGGTTAACGAATCCGACTAGGAACTGTGAGGTTGCGGGTTCGATCCCTGGCCTTGCTCAGTGGGTTAAGGATCCGGCGTTGCCGTGAGCTGTGGTATAGGTTGCAGACGCAGCTCACATCCTGCATTGCTGTGGCTGTGGCGAAGGCCGGCGGCTACAGCTCCTGTTAGACCCGTAGCCTGGGAATTTCGATATGCCGCGGGTGCGGCCCTAGATAAGGCAAAAAAGACAGAAAAAGAAAGAAAGAAAGAAAGAGTCTGAGAACCAGGAGTTAAATCCATTGAGGATACAGGCAAGAATCTGACACCAGGTTAGGTCAGGAGGCAGGTGAAGGCCAACTACAGAAGCCATGGGTCCAAAAGAACAGAATGGTCCACAGCTGGATCCCATCCTTCCAGCATCACGGACTTCACCGAGAGTCAGGAGAGCCTCTGAATGTTTCCATTTCAGCATCCCTCCTCCACAACAGAAGACACCTTCCGAAATCCCTCATGCACAGTTATTTGGCTGCAGCTCAATGGCCCTCAGGGAAGAGGCTCGCCGTTACCTTTCAAGGCCGTTCTGGTTTTATTAAAGCTCTTTCTGATGTTGCACTCAAACCATCCTTCTTTTTTTTAGCCTCAAGATTTTCAGTCCCTGAAACTGTTTCTGGGATTCTGTGGTTTCCTGACGCCAAAGCCCCTGGGTTCCTGTGCCAGGAATGCTAGTTTGTCAGTGTCCTTCCTAAAAGGCACAGGTGGGGAGGACAATGCTGATCCTGGAAGGTGACCTCCTGCACTCTAAGCACAGTATCTCTGTTAACAGGACCCTGGGCTGACAGCATCACCATTGTTGGTGTGTGCAGAACTCAAGGTCAAGGGGACGCTCTGATTTAATATTGCCTTCTGCTACTTTTGCTGGTCCAGATCATCACATCCCACCTACCACGGCCTTATGGGGCCAAAATCCAGATGTTTGCATTATCTTTATTATCATCTCTTGGTGCAGCGTTCTAGGCATGGACTGAGTCAGATATTAGTCAGATGGCCTGGTCTGGGTCTGCGGACTGGACTACGCAGCAGGCATGGAGCTAGGGCAACTTTGAAATGTGGGTGCTCTCTCCTTCAGAGTTCCTCTTCTGTGCTTTCCGTACTGGGGCATCTCTAGATTGGCTTTCCACCGTCTGTGAACCCGGTTTCTCACTTACGTATTGGCCTCTTTAGACCTCACTGAAGGGGTTTTAAAAGCGTATCGTCCAAGGTAAAGCATTTTCTTATCGGTTGTGGTGTAAGCTCTCCGAGGACAGAAGCTGCATCTTTTATTTCCTGGTGTGAGTGTTAAAACAAGTTCTTGTTAGCTCTGTGTCAATGAAGACAGTTCTATGGAAAAAAACAAACAAACAGAAAAAACCCCCCAAAAAACCCAAGTCTCTGCTTTACCAAAACAGCGCCTGCCTAGTCAGCCCTGTGTGTTTTGCACTGGTTTTTAAAACCTTTCATCACGCTGCCTTTTTTTTGTGTGTGTGTGTGTGCTTCCATCCAGATACACTGTAGCAGAGCTGAAGCATCTAAATTCTACATGAATCTACAGAGTTGTAAGGCGTGTTCAGCATAAATGCTGTGTGGGGTATAGACAGTTCTTATTAGGAAGAGCTGATCTCAGACCATTTAGGGAAAAGCCCAGGACAGACCGTAGAATAAACTGTCAAAATGAGTGTTTCAGAGAGTGCATAGTGTGGAAGATCGGTAGCAACTGTCACATCTGCCCAGCACCTTTACAAAGCATTCACGTTGCCCAGCTCTGACCTCTTTCTGGTTTGTTCTTAGGATAGTTCCATGAAGGAGCTGTTATTCCTCCCAGTTTTAAAGACCGAGGAAGTTGGCTTGGAGGGTTTTTCTCCGGCCTGCCCCAGGTTACAGCTGATTACCAGGGGAGACTCAAACGCTCATCAGACGCTAGTCTCATGGTTCCCTGCAGCAGGAGGCGATCGTTGAAAGGTGCGCTTTCTCTGGTCCTGCTGGAGAGAGTACTTGAGTCCTGTGCAGCTTGCCTCATTGCTCTGGCTGCGTGTTCCTGGTCTAGGCTGTTGGTGAACTTGAGTATGGCACGTCTTCCTGGAGACCCACAGCTCCTTTCGTGGACCGCTTGCAGCCACCTCCCTGCTGGAAAGCACTCAGCAGGGCACGGCGGCAGCGAGGCTTGGTAAGGAGTGATGGCTGGCAGTGCGTGCAGCACAGGGCACGGGATAATGGGCTCACTGGCACTCCTTCTAGAAACTGTTTACAAAAGTGTTCTCAAGTGGCCTAGCTGGGACCGAAAATGTGGGATTCGGCAAAGGGCCCCTCAAAACAAGGTTCCGTGAGCCCTGCCTGGTCTGAGACTTGAGGGGAGGGTGTCCACCCACGCTGGAGGTTCTGGTTTGGAGTCCTGCCTTGAGCAAGTGACTCTGCTTTCTCATCTTTAACAAGGAATTGATGCTATCTCTCTTCCTTACACATTACTTTGAAGATAATCTGAGTGAATGGTTGTAAAGTGGTTCTGAAATGTTAAAAGGGCAGTGGAAATATAAAGTGCTATTCTGTAGGAGTACCTTAGAGCAGATTTTTAACAGACTCTGCAATTAAACTTCTCCAGGCTTCCTCCAGGACCCCCCCCCCCCATTCCTAGCCTCTCTCTTCCCCGGCTTTGGCTAAAGCTCCCAGACATGGTTGTGATATACAGCAGCTGCGGGTTGGACGTGATCGGCGGCCTGGTCCAGATCACCACCACATGGTGCGACTGCCCTTTGTGACGTTCTGGGGTGAGAGGTCAGCCTTCTTTAGCCATCTTTGTCACTTCTCAGTCATCTGTATCCTGGTGGCGGTTGTGTTATCCCGGCATCCTCGCTGCCCCACCCCCCTCTCACGGAGCCCAGCAAAAAAAACCATCTGCTGAGTTGGCTTTCAGAAGATTTTTTTTTTTTTTTAATACCAGTTTCCCTTTGTTCCGAGGCAACCTCCAATCAGAGCTGGGGGTCTGCTGGGTTTGGCAAGAGGCTGGTATTGTGTTTCGTGCTCCCGGAGGAAAGGTTGTCCACTTGCTTTTCTTTTTGATTCGATTCCCTTGCCAGTCTGCACGAGAGTCAGAGGTTGCAGCTGCCACTGTCAGCTGTAAACGGGGACCCCCCCCTCGTTTAAGAAACCTAGACGTTAATCCTTTGGCGGGGTGGGGGGGGAGAAAACAAAAACAAAAACAAAACAAAAAAGAAAGAAAGAAAAGAAAACCACCACTGACGAAGTGTTCCCTCCTGTTCCCACCTCGCTTCCTGGGTCACCCAAGATGCTCCTGGTTGCTCAAGCTTAGGCCTTCCTGTCCTTGGATGGTTGCTTGGGGAGCCTTTGGTGTCCAGCCTCTCAGGCTTCCTGGTTTCCTGCTAAAGAATACAAGAATACATCAGAGGCAGTGGAGAGTCATTCTCTTGTGAAAACTGGAATCGCAGGGGAGGTACCTGGCTGTGCAGGCTGCTTTCCTGAGCAGAGCAAAGGCTTCCATTTTGTTGCTCAGCCCAGCTGGGAAACCTGCCAGGCATGCGACACACATTGTCTTCTTAATCCTCCGCCGCCACAGTGGAGACGCTGCTGTTATCCCCATTTTACAGGCGTACACAGTGAGGTGAGGAATCCTCCAGTGCTTGCCCTGGGCCTTCCGAGTTCACGCAGGGCTGGTGGTGGTGGTGGTGGGGGGGCGGTGCTGAGTCGAACGTGAAGGCCCGAGATCCTTGCTTTCTAACCCTGCCCTCTGGAAGACCCGCAGTCAAGGTACCTTCTCGTTGCTTCCATTTCTTCATAAACTGGAACCCGAATAGCTGGAGAACCCAGAAAGCCAGCTCGGTCACCTCTCATGAAAGCTTGATAAGCTCTTCTATTCCTGAACCTGGCGCATTTGCCCACTTTTTCAAGCTCAGGTGCCACAAAATGAGTAGAAATTCTCTCCGCAGGTTTAGTATTTGCCCTGGCACATCTTCTCAGTGATCCTGTGGCTGCGAGCAGAGCGTTCTGTCGGCCTCTGGCCTCGCACGCTTGGCTTTCGCTGCACACACTCCCATCTTCACTCGCAGGCTTTGCTGGGTGATGGCCTTGTACAGACTGAAGGGGATGTGTTGCTCCTTTATGGTGACAAGGGGAGAGGTCAGGAAGTGAACACGTGATGAATTCTATAAATTGGTGAAAACAAAATTTCCATTAGGCTGCTTTTGAACATGCCAGCCCCTCGCTCCTCTCACTGGGGGGTTGGGATTATGACCCAGAGCATCATGGAACCGGAGGATCCCCCTGGAATGGATATGAAACAAAACAAACACAGTAGAAATAAGGAGAGTTCAGTAGTTTCTCTTGCTTCCTCCAGTGGGTATAGCATTTTCCTAGATAACTTACAACGTGTGTGCGTGTGTGCGCTTATTTTAATACCTTAAAATACATTGTACGCCCCTATTGCTGTGAATTATAGGAAGTATAGTGCCTTGACTGAGCCACGGACACAGATTTGCCCCTGAAAGTGTCTCATAAAGTCCTTGGTCAGCACCTTACGGTAAAGAATGAAGTCGTTTTTACTAAATGGTCTCTCCTTCACTTTCCAATACAATCCAGGAGTAAAAACAAATCTCGCCTGAAGCAATTCAGAGAGAGAGTGAGAGCGAGAGTGAGAGATAGAGGAGACAGCATATAGACACATTGAACTAAGTGAGAAAGGTTTGAAGTGGTGACATTCACAGGCTGGACGGCAGCGGGTACAGGGGCCCAGAAGAAGTGGTTCCTACGCTCAGCTCTGCTGGCTGACTCAGGCTGTACTCGGGTTAGCTAGGGGCCCTTCCTAGTTCCATTTCACCTGAGACTACAGATCCCAGAGATGTGAGAGCAAGAGGAACAGGAGGAAATAGTAAAGGGAGACCGTTGACCTTGGAACAGTGGGCTCTGCTGGACTTGAGAAAGATGCCCCAACAAAGGGAGCATTTCAGAGGTGAGCTGAGAGGTACTGGGTGCCCCTGCTGAGGCTAATTCCCACCAGTGCTCCCTTTCTTCTGCATCACTGAATCATTCATTCCTTTGTGCACTCATTTAACAGCAGGTATTTTCATCGGGCCCTATGTGTTGCGTGCCAGGCGCTCTCATGGAGATGTAACTGGGCATTATTCCCTAGTGAGGTAACAGTTCTGTCTGATTGACAGGCTACATCAAAGTAGGAATGGAGACAGAAAAGCTTCTTCATAACACCTCAACCAGGAAGAAGGATGTCAGAATTCGCAAAACATACCTCGTAGTTAACTAGTTGATTTGATTGAGTGATAGGGACAGTCCGTTACTAATTAAAAAGACAGACAGGAAGCACCTTGAAGCAGAACAAGATGAGATGTGAGTTGAAGGCCTTCATTCTGTTAGACATGTGCGGTTTATGGCACTGATGTATTTAATGGATGGGTTGTCCTTGAGATTTCCAGCATAGGAAGAAGAAGAGAGAAAAGCAGGGTTGACCGGAAACCTGAAAAGAAGGCACGTCGCGCATTCGGGCAGAGGGAGCAGAATCCAGAAAAAGTAGTGGAGGAGATGGAAGTCGAAATCTCTAGTGGGTTGAGGCAGATCAGGTGCAAGGGGCCGAGGCAGTGTGAGCGCGCCCCCTGCAAAGGGTGAGAGGGAAGGACAGCATCTGAGGTGGGGGAGGGGGTGCCCAGGAAAAATCTCCTAGGCTCCTGGGCTGCATCTGCGTTAAGGTTGCGGGGAGGGCTGCCTCTGAAAGGTGTGCTCGGTCCAGGTGACCTGTGCAGATGTGGGATGGAGAAAGCCCTGAGAAAGTGGGTGCTCCTGGACGAGCTTGGCCCTCAGTCCTGGACCCTCTCAAAAGCGCTTACTGTTCCACCCGAGGGACCGGTGTCTTTGTCCACTAGTGTGGAAGCCGCTGCCGCTATCCCCCCAGGGGCCTGGAGAAGGGCTGCCGCCGGCTGGACCAGCTGTGCGCCCTCCACCTCCAGGAGGGTAGCAGGTGCTGAACTCCTGGATGCCTGGCTTTCCTTCTGGCTTCATTCGTAACCGATAGCCAGCCTTTGCTCCCCATATCAGATCTTCGGCAGAGTCTTCTCTGTCTGGGCCTGACCGCCGCACAGCAGTGGCTGCTTTGCTCATCTCATCATCTCATCTAACACAGGGCGACATGGCTGGTCCTTGGAGCTTCTCGTCCTCGGAAGAGCACAGCCCGGCTGGTTGGTGGGAGGACGGGTTAGCCTGCTGGTGAACGGGAAGACACATATTTGGGGAGATGATCTAATCAAGTTAGGAGAACATCAGAGAAGGACCCACAGTCACATACTGCCTTCTTTTGTCAATATTTTCTCCGAGGAGCTCTGCCCGAGGAGCCTAAGAGGGCGGCGGGGTTTGGTGTGTGTATTAGAGAGTATCGGTGCCATGTGCACATACACAGATGTGTGAATCTGGCCTCTGGGAAGGTGGATATTGTGTGTGATGTCACAGAGCCCTGGCTGAGCAGCGTGAGATCGGTACCAGCCCCTCGCCGCCTGTGTTTCCTCACTGCCTCTTATTCTCAGGGCTCACGTCTTGAAATAAAGGCAAGGAAGCAGAAGATACTGAAGTCTTTTCCAACTCTGGTAGTCCAGTAAATCCCCATATCAATACCGATTCAGGCAACTAGGAGACATATGAAGCTAGGGACTTGCATTGACCTGATCGTGAATACAGTCATGTGCGTAGTTTTTTAAAATAGGTGTAAAATGCGTGTTAGAGAAAAAAGCAGACATATTCTGCTACACTTGGTTTATTGACTAGGAAATGAAAAAAGGAGGGAAATCAAGAGGGCACCTGGGCAGGTGACAGGGGACAGAGCCGTCACTCCCAGTTTATTCGGACTTGTTTGACCTTCAAAGACGCTTCCGAGCTTCCTGCCTTATTGGGGAGGCCAGGCCTAACAAGCATGATGGTCATCTTGGGCCAGATGCTGGGGCGTGTGAAGTATCCAGAGGATCATGGAGAAAGAGCAGAGGCTCGAGTGGACCTTGAAGGAAGCAGAGGCCATAGGCAGGAGGGATCGAAGTGGCCAGGGAATTGCTTGAGCCTTTGTTCGGGGATGGGGCTGGGCAGGTATGCCTTGAACCCCTTGGGCTGGAAATCTGGAATGCAGTGAAACCTTCCAGGGTGGGGTGAACCCATTTGGGGAGATCTGACTTCTTCCCGAGTGTGAGAAGAAGGACTTGGTGCCACGCTGGGGAGAAGAGAATGGGGGAGTCTGCGGAGAGTGGCTTTAGGAAATCACAGTAGAGGAGCATGACAGGGAAGCTGGCCTAGAGGAGACATCCCCCGCAGAAACCAGTGAAGATGGGGGCGTGTGTCCGTGGTTTTTGCTACCACTCTGAAGAGGCCAAAAGAGCCTTCGGGCAGGTGAAAAAGAACCACTTCCAGCATTTTGATTCTTGTGCCTTAGAGAAACTCAGTCGTTTTCTTAAGAGTCTGTTAATTGTGTTGGGGACACCTAGGAGAAAGTGCCTGGGGTGATGAAGAGCTTAAGTCATGCACAAAGATCCCAAATCCAGCCTTTTTGCCTCGAAGTTTTGTTTCCAGCTGTCTGTTTTGTTTTCTGCTATGCTTTGCACCCATTCTTCTGCTACTGCTGAATTCTCCAGCTCAGGACCAGGCTCACTGCCTTTCCACCCCTTCTCCAAACAAGGGAAATGGGAGAAAAAAAGCCAGCATATGTTTGCTCCCACTGTCATCTTCTCTCAACCCCCCCCCTTTTTTTTTTAAAGCTGTGATCTACTCCTATACAATGAGGAGGAACAAGTTGCACTTTTTTTGTGTGTTAGAAAGGAATGAAAATGCATATGGCCAAGATGGGGAATTTTCCCCACCCTCAGAAGGTAAAAGAATGAATTAGTTATGGCAAATCTTATTAGTGTCCATTGTAAGCAGAGAAGCTAAGCCATCTGTGGCCACTTGCAAAATTGTTCCTTGTTTGTTCAGGCTCCCCACCGAAGCAAATCTTTGTGGCTTCTGATGATTTGCATACTGTCACTTGTTTGCCAACTGGAGGGTGTCTGGACATGTGTTTGTGAGAGGGCGTCTGAGTGGACATGTATGTGTGTCTTGGCATGCTGTGACATTGACGTCTGTGGGGCTGCTGTAGATGGGGCTCTGGGCTTAGGAGGATAGAGAAGAATCCTGGGAGATCCTGTTCATGTTGTTTTGGGACATTTCTCGTCAATATCTCCAGCGGCCTTTTTGTGCTCCTACCCCTCACTTCTCCTCAGAGTGATTTCTCTCCCATCTTTGCCTCAACTTTTTTTTTTAAATTAAAGTATAGTTGATTTACAATGTTCTGTCTGCCAATTCTGTCTATGCATCAAAGTGTATGTGTGTGTGTGTATACACATTCTTTTTCTCTTATTATCTTCTATCACAAGTGACTGGATCTGGTTCCTCGTGCTGTACAGCAGGACCTCATTGCTTATCCATTCTAAATGGAATAGTTTGCATCGACTAGCCCCAAACTCCCAGGCGCTCCCACTCCTTCCCCCTCCCTCTTGGCAGCGCCTCAACTTCTGAGTTGTTAATTGGTGGTGTGTGTTCCATAAGAGGCAGAACATGTTTAGGGCAGTTTCCATCCTAGATGAAAGTTAAGAGAGATGTCTTAGGGTGATGGGCGCCACCAGTGTAACCAGATCGTTCCATGTCAGAGATCCGGCTGTTTCACCTCCAGATCATTCTCTGAGTGTTTCTAGTGAACCTTCTGGAAACAGGTGGTGTCATGAGGCTGCAGGGATCTAAGGCTGAGCGACCTCCATCACCACTGCCCCCAGGAAGTTTGCCTGGAGTAGATGTGATGCATGGTGAACACCACATGCTCTGTGGATGGGACGAACAAAGGTGTGACAAGTCATGGGTGGACGGGTTGGTTATTTGGTCCAGTGACCACTGAAGGCTTTCTGCCTGAGGGAGTGTGGGAGCCAGAAGATTGTGTAGGGTGTGTGGTCAGCAGGACACTCGTGCTAGAGTCCTAGGATGTCCGCGCGGGGGTCCTAGGAAAAATGGTGAATATCAATCTAGAAAATTTAAGGGGCAAGTATGCTCCTTTTGCTTACCATCGCTCCATTCTCTGGGAGGGATGATGTAATGAGATAAGAATCTGGGGCAAAATTGGGGATTCTTCTGTGTTTCCGTCAAACAGCACTGATAATTTATTTTCTCTCTGAGGCTGGCAACTTATGTGGCCACCGCGCCTTAATTTCCCTATAAAAAAAAAAAAAGGGGGGCATCCTGCTTTTTCCTTCTTTTCTTCTTCTCACTTTCCTTTGTACTGGGCCAAATCTGGCCCTAAAGAAAGTCGGCACTTTTATCTCTTCAGAAGACCCCTTTTTTTATACTGTAGGGGGCATTCGCCACAGCCACCGGAGTGGGTCAGACTGCTTCCACTGCTTGACGGATGTACATAAAGAATATTAAAGCTGAAAGAGACCTTGAAGATCATCAGAGCAATCTTCCCTTTACAGATGAGGACAGAGTCTAGATCAGGGTGTCTCATGATTTGTTCGGGATCACACGGCCAATCAGTGACAGTCTGGAAAAAAAAAAATCCTTTCTAGTCCTCATAAGGCTGGGTGCTCAAAAAAGACAGGACACTGGATTGCTGTGGCCGCTCACTGCCACTGCATGGAAGTCGGCCTGCCTGTTTGCTTGGCGTGTGTTATTGCAGTTTGGCACTTCTCTCTTGAATCCCCCTGAACTACCGTGGCTCTCTGTCTAGGAGAAGCAGATAAAGGCGGCTTTATTCCTAGCTGCCCTGTACATACAGCATTCAGAGAAGAGGGGCTGGAAATGGGGGTGGGGAAGGGAGAAAACATTTGTCTTTTAATACTGGCCTGACATGAAAGCTTACTGGCAGGCACTTTGAGAACCCAGCTCAATAATGGTTGCAGCCATCGGAGTTCCCATCGTGGCTCAGTGGTTAACGAATCCGACTAGGAACCATGAGGTTGCGGGTTCGATCCCTGGCCTTGCTCAGTGGGTTAAGGATCCAACGTTGCCCGTGAGCTGCAGTGTAGGTTGCAGACGCGGCTCGGATCCCGCGTTGCTGTGGCTGTGGCGAAGGCCGGCAGCTACAGCTCCTGTTAGACCCCTAGCCTGGGAACCTCCATGTGCTGCGGGTGCGGCCCTAGATAAGGCAAAAAGACAAAATAAAATGGTTGCAGCCAAGACCAAACATAAAACTGACCCACTAGTTATGCGGATTCTTAAACGTGACTTACCCTGCATTATGCTGGCTGGGACCTGGGGATCTGATTTCTAATGAGTCAAGAGACAGTACAGTTAATTGCATTGGAAGGTGTGCTGTTGGACTGTGGACTGGTCATTGCAAAACAAAAGGTCCTTCAACGTTTCCCACCTTGCCCCTAAACTTGCGGAAATAAGCAGAATGTCATAGCTCATGTGTTGGTGGACACAGGCAAGGATGAGAGGATGGTAAGTGCGAGTGGTACCAGTGTGGGATGTGGGGTGGAGATGATTAGCTGGAATCTGAGACCTTGCACTGATTGGGAGAAGGAAGGACAGGGGTTTGGAAGGGAACTGTTGTGGAATTTAGCCAAGCGTGCAAGGCTGTGCATCCTCAGTGCCCTAGTGGACATAGTCTCCGTCTTACGTGCACATCTGACAGCCAACCCTGAGCCTCTAATCTTAGGGACCTGCCTGTCCACTTGAGGTAGTAAGGATATAGAATTGCTAGGATAAAAAAAAAAAAAAGGCTCCGAAGGTTGGGAGGCCACAATTAGGCCAGTGACAAGGGGAGCCCAGTTCTAGGAAGGGTCCCGTCCACCCTCATGTGCAGATGTGTCTAATCACCTTTTGATCGTGGGAGCAGGCCTCCTTTGACTCTGAATGATTTAGGGGTGTTGCCATATCTCCGTCTAGTTAAACACAGTAGTCAGAGAAGTCAGCTCCGGGGTGGAGTATCTGAGCTGGAAAGATGAGAAGGTAGAGCCTGGAGGATTTGAAAAGGGCCAGGCCAAAGGTTAAAGGAGAAAGGTTAGCAGCAGGCAAAGACCCAGGATTGAAATATT
Organism: Catagonus wagneri; assembly: GCA_004024745.2. Classification (NCBI taxonomy): domain Eukaryota; kingdom Metazoa; phylum Chordata; class Mammalia; order Artiodactyla; family Tayassuidae; genus Catagonus; species Catagonus wagneri. The sequence goes on along the minus strand of PVHT020000286.1, from coordinate 2,057,708 downwards.
TGTCAAAGGCTGACAGGCAACAGAATAGAGGCAGACAAGTGGCAAATTCCTGTTTTCTCCTCTAGATGAGAAAATATTTTGAGTGGTGTTCAGGCAGACCGCATAATGCGTGGGGGTGGGGGCTGGAGATGGAGGGCGATCTCTCCATGGAAGGAGAGAGACTTATTAAATGACGCAGGAAGCCAAGGTGACTACAGAGTTCAGGAAGCAGCGTAAGGTGCCGTCCTGCCCTGCGCCCTGTTTGGGGCGGCTCAGCATGCATTTCTTCCAGCACGTGGTCATGAGGATCTGCTTAAGTGGAGGGCTTAGTATTTGCCCCTGGGAGTTGGCATCAGACAAAAAAGAGGCCTGTCCTCCTCTCAATGGTAGGCAGGTGCGTGCACAGGCCAGAAGACTGCAAAGCAATGTGTCACTTTGGTTCTGTGCTGTTAAGGTTGTTTTCTTTTAAAAGCCAAATCGTTCAGTCCCCTGTATCTGCTCACGATTTAGTGAATACTTTTCCGTAATCTTGCAGCTAAGGGAGGTTCTAAAGTGCTTGCAGCCATCCTCGTGGTCTGGCTATCCCAGGGCATTACGTCCTAGTGGCGCACCTTGCAATGACCAGAGAACTCTGCAGCAGGGCTGGGCTGCCCTGTGTGTGGGTGGGAGAATCGGAGCATGGGGAAGTGGTTAGGAAGTGAAGCAGTTGTTTCTTGACTCAACCAGAGCCAGCTGCTCCTCCCTCTCGCTCGGTCCTGCCTGCTCGTGCTTGTGAGAACGGCTGCAGTGCTCAGTAGTGCAAGTTCGTTTAGGTTTCCAGGAGGACGGTGAACGGCCCTGGTGGTTTAGTTCTGCCGGGGTATTTGCAGATGCCGAGGACGTAGGACTGGGAAGGCTGTGAGGGTTATGTTGCAGAGGGCAGCCCACAGAAGCTGAATGACGTCCCCACGGTGCCTTGTGAGGTTGTGGCAGAGTCGGGACCTGGCCTCAGCCCCCTGACTCCCCGGCCAACTTTGGGTTCACTGCCACCTCTTCCAGGAAGTGATGACTCAAGAGTATTTTCATCAGCATCTTTTTACCCCCTACCCCTCCTCGATTTTCTTCCCACAGCCACCGAAGCCAATAATAGACCAAAGCGGTTTCAATTTTAGGCGATTTCCTTTTTTACTTAGAAACCTATGGTTAGAAAGGGTACCAGGGTGGTGACGGTGCCCGGGGGTGGGGAGGGAAGTGTGAGAAACCTCAAAGGGGGTGGGTTGCTTCTGAGTCTCAGGTGTCCTGGAGGAAATCAGAGCTGGGTCACCCTCATGGAACCTTGAATGGGTCTCTGAAAGATGTGCCTTCCACTCTCAAGGTTTTTTTTTTTTTTTTGTGGCTTTTAAATTTGGGAGAGAATTTCCCCGCTGTCAATCCAGGGGCCACCCTAAAGCTTCGTAAAAGGCTTAGAGAAGTTTTAAACTTTTGCAGTTAATTAGTGTGTCTTGTTGCAAATTAATTCGTAAGTGACCCTTTAAGCTTTTGGTTTTAGTTGGTTCTAACAGTCCTAGAAACAAACAAAAGTTTCTTTTTTTGAGGAAAGTAGAAACTTTGCTTTGTTGCAGGGTCTAAAATTGGAAAGTATTAAAAGAGATTATGAATAAGCTAATAATAATTGCTATCTCTTAATTTCTGTATATTAGGCACTGAACTAAGTAAGCCCTTTACATACAAATTTATCTGTAATCCTCCAACAGCTCTAAGAGGTAAGTCTTGTTATTATTTCCAGCTTGCTATGAGTGGATTATGACACTGGGAGGTTAGTTAGCTTACCAAATGGCACGTAGCAAGTGTGTAAGAAAGTTAATATTTGAAGTCAGGTCAGTCTGATTTCAAAGTTCATTTTCTTAATCCTGAAACTATATGGTCCTCCCATTTGCAGTTCAGAGGCCATAATATCAATAACGTCAATATGTAATTGCTTTTAAATTTAAATTTGCTTTTAAACTTCACGAAGTGTTTGATTCCAAGTGAATTGCACTTGACTTTTTTTTTTTTTTTAATGTGTAAGGTATAGACTTTGTTTTAACAAATGGCCTCAAACCACGCAGCTTTGTCCTCCGTTCCATAATTTGTTTTTGGAATAGTATGTGGAGAAGAGCCCATGATGAAAGGAGCTAATAACTCGGTTGTTGCTGTTTCTGCTTTCACATTCTGGGGTCAACTAGGGAGATAAATTCCTTTGCTATTGATCTTAGTGAGGAGGAGGGTGTGTAAAGGTGATGACTGTCAAAGGACCTTGGGAAGTTTAAAGCATTATCTAAGTGCAAGAATAGAAGCTGTTAACAGCTTTTTTTTTTTTTTTAAACAGTCTGAACATGCTTCAGTCTCACTTTTCAGATCCTTCGCTTTGAGATCTTTCACTAGAATATTCATTTCGGGAATTAGAATGAAGCCTATTTAGTTGGAATGTTTGGGTCGCTCGACGTTTTAGCACTCAGGAGAAGTTCTGTACGTGTGACTCAAATTTTTGGTCAGGATGTAGGTAGGGATATGTGTTTGTGTGTGTATATATTTTGCTTCCCACACAAAAGCAATCTTTTAAGGTTTTATTGTCCATGTCCTATTCCTGTCGACCGCCTTGGGGTAAGAGATTATTATAAATGCCATTCTGTTGAGGTTCCTATATTCAAGGGCTTTATCATCCTTTCCTTTTCATTGGAAAGCATTTTAAGAGTTTGTTGCTGAATGTGTTGTGTGGCTTATGAAGATGAACTTAAATGAGAATCTTGTTGTTCTAGAGGCAGTCTACGCACTGAATGGCCAGAATCCCCTTTGAATTCAGGAGAGTGGCTAGTAGGCAGACTCCCTTTATTAGCTCTGTTAGTGGTTGCCAACTGTATGATTTGAGGTATGAAGAATGTTCCCTGCAAGTGTCATGAAAACAAGAACCGCTTAAGCAATGCCTATTGTGTCTTCACCAAGCTCACAAAACCCCTTAAACGTCACCTTCGTAAAACTGGATTCTTGCAGGTGAAATGGACCCATGCTGGTTTTCCCGACACACACTTAGCTGGCCACGTTTCTAAGCCTTGTGAGTGGGCTTCTCCCTGTTGGGTAAGTGCAGGCTTAGATGCTATTTCCCTTATTGGGTTAAAGTATTCCTCTTTGTAACCTTGCCTTTTAATCCTGTCTAACCCTAAAACATAGACACTATGCTAGAGAGTTTTCTAAGAGCTGAAACTGAAACCCAAATCCCTTGTATCCCAGTAAAAGAGAGACTTAATTCGAGGGGAGGTCCTGAGAAATACCATCAATGCATTTCCCTAGTTTGTTCTGTGGCCACTAATGAGGTCCAGCCTACAGAATGAATGAAGGCTGTCTCAGGAAGAAATCAGAGTCTTCTCTTCTCTCATTCAAGACTTGTTACTTAGGGATGTGCTGATTCTGAGAGACTGAATCACGGACCTCTGCTCCACTGCGATCACATTGGCACAGCTTGGCCACTTTATTCCGACTCCTGCGTTGTGCTGTCCGATTTATTCCAGAGGGCAGAGTTGTCAGGGATTAGGGAGAAGCAGGAACCTTTGGGAGTTCCCGTCGTGGCTCAGTGGTTAACGAATCCGACTAGGAACCATGAGGTTGCGGGTTCGATCCCTGGCCTTGCTCAGTGGGTTAAGGATCCGGCATTGCTGTGAGCTGTGGTGTAGGTTGCAGACGCGGCTCGGATCCCGCGTTGCTGTGGCTGTGGCTGTGGCTGTGGCCGGCGGCTTCACCTCCTGTTAGACCCCTAGCCTGGGAACCTCCGTATGCCACGGATGCAGCCCCAGATAAGGCAAAAAGACAAAAAAGAAAAAAAAGAAGAGGTAGAAACCTTGGGTATGTTCAGTGGCTATTCACTATTAGAAACTTGTGATTGTCAGAACTGGTCATGTCTCTGGATGTCATCACATTTCTCTGTGCTGGATTTATTTGCAGTCTATTAAAAATTACAGAAGGTGTGCATGTTTGGGGGAAGTGCACTGCTTTAAAGTACAGGTAATCAAATTTAAGGTGCATCTGGGTACCTGTTATTCGTGTCCCATAGTGATCATTTATTTATTCTGCCAACAGTCAATAAGTTGGGTTCTGAGGAATTCATTGCACTCAGTGTTGAGAATATAAAATCAAATAGGACATGTCATCTTCAAGAATCACACAAACTGGAGTTCCCGTCGTGGCTCAGTGGTTAACGAATCCGACTAGGAACCATGAGGTTGCGGGTTCAATCCCTGGCCTCGCTCAGTGGGTTAAGGATCCGGCGTTGCCGTGAGCTGTGGTGTAGGTCGCAGATGCGGCTCGGATCCCGTGTTGCTGTGGCTGTGGCTGTGGCGAAGGCCGGCGGCTACAGCTCCTGTTAGACCCCTAGCCTGGGAACCTCCATATGCTGCGGGTGCGGCCCTAGTTAAGGGAAAAAAAGAAAAACACATAGCAATGTGTTTTTTGGATCTGTTTCCTAGAGCAAAGGAGATAAAAACAAAAATAAACAAATGGGACCTAGTTAAACTTATAAGCGTTTTGCACAGCAAAGGAAACCATTGACAAAATGGAAAGACAGCCTACTGAACAAGAGAAAATATTTGCAAATAATATGACTGGTAAGGGGTTAAAACCCAAAATATATGAATAGTTCATCATACAACTTGACATCAAAAAAACAAATCAGTTAAAAAATGGGCAGAAGACCTGAACAGGCAACAGGCGCATGAAAAAAGGCTCAGCCTTGTTAATCTTCAGAGAAATGCAAATTAAAACCACAAAGAGATGCCACCTCACACTGGTCAGACTAGCTATCATCGAAAAGAACAAAAACAACAAATGTTGGTGAGGATGGGGAGAAACAGGAGCCCTTGCACACTATTGGCGGGAATGTAAATTGGTGTAGCCACTGTGGAAAACACTATGAAGGTTTCTCAAAAAACTAAAAATATAACCCAGTATATAACCTACCATATGACCCTGAATTCCACTGCTGGAAATATATATATATATAAAACTGAAACTAATTTTTTTTTTTTTGTCTTTGTGCCTTTTCTAGGGCCGCACCCGCAGCATATGGAGGTTCCCAGGCTAGGGGTCTAACAGGAGCTGTAGCCGCCGGCCTTCGCCACAGCCACAGCAACGCGGGATCCGAGCCGCGTCTGCGACCTACACCACAGCTCACGGCAACGCCGGATCCTTAACCCACTTAGTGATGCCAGGGATCGAACCTGCAACCTCATGGCTCCTAGGCGGATTCGTTAACCACTGAGCCACAATGGGAACTCCTGAAACACTAATTTGAAAAGATAAATGCACCCCAGTGTTCATAGCAGCATAATTTACAGTTGCCACAATATAGAAGTAATCTAAGTGTATATAGGTGAATGGATAAAGAAGGTGTGTACTATGCAATGAACTATTACTCAACCATAGAAAAATAATGAATTTTTGCCACTTGCAAAACACAGGTGAACTTGGAGGGTTTTATGCCAAGTGAAATAAGTCAGACATGTACGATTTCACCTAAATGTGAAAATCTAAAAAATACAGCAAACTTCTGAATGTAACAAAAAGAAACAGACTTACGGAGGGAGAGAACAAGCTAGTGGTTACCAGTGGGGAGAGGGGAGGGGGAAGGGCAAGAATAGGGGCAGGGGTTTAAGAGGCACAAACTAAGTATAAAATAAATCAGCTAAACGGATGTATTGTACAACCCAGGGGATTAGCCAATATTTATAGTAACTATAAATGGAATACAACCTTTAAAATTTTTGAATCTCAGAGTTCCCACTGTGGCTCAGCGGGTTAAGAACACGACTAGTGTCCATGAAGATGCAGTTCAATCCCTGGCCTCGCTCAGTGGGTCAAGGATCCAGTGTTGCTGCTAGCTGCGGCTTTTGGTCACAGTTACAACTTGAATCTGGCATTGCCGAGGCTGTGGTGTAGGCCAGCAGCTGCAGCTCCAGTTTGACCCCTAGCCTGAGAACTTCCATATGCCACAGGTGGGGCCCTCAAAAGACAAAAAAAAAAAATAAAACTTTAAAATTAAAAAAAAATGAATTTCTATTGCATACACCTGAAACATATTATACATCAGCTATATTTCAGAGTCAGAAAGAATCACATAAACTTGAGTGAGACTGGCAAATAAAGTGGAAATTATAAAAGAATATGCTAAGTGCAGTGAACAGAAAGCTTCAGGGCTAGAAGGGAAGGTAACCCTTGGAGCGAGTTTTGAGGAACAAGGGGTGTCAGTTGAACTAAGAAGTAGATGGACATTCCAGGAAGAAAGAATGGCTTTGACAAAAGCCCGGGTGGTAAAACACAGGTTCGGTTAGAGGAAATACAAGTTGTTCTGCTCAAATTAGTGACACAGAGTGTGTGCTGGGAGCACAGATGGGGGCTGAGCAGTAAGAAGGATGGAGATAGTGACTAATTCTTGTTGCGTCTTTACCACGTGTTGGATAGAGTTCTAAGCCCTTCACATGTATACCTTACGTAATGCCCAGAAAGCCCTAGGAGATAATTACTAGTATTATTTCCTCCTTGCAAATGAAGGAACTGAGGCACTTCTAAAAGCACTGAGCCATCTGTCTGTCCCAGCGCCAGGAAGAGGTGGAGGTTGGAATTGAACCCCGTGAAGCCAGAACTCTAGAGTTCACTCTTTTTTTTTTTTTTTTTGTCTTTTTGCCTTTTATCTAGAGCCGCACCCGCGGCACATGGAGGTTCCCAGGCTAGGGGTCTAACAGGAGCTGCAGCCGCCGGCCTTCGCCACAGCCACAGCAACGCGGGATCCGAGCCGTGTCTGCGACCTACACCACAGCTCACGGCAACGCCAGATCCTTAACCCACTGAGCAAAGCCAGGGATCGAACCCGCAACCTCATGGTTCCTAGTCGGATTCGTTAACCACTGAGCCACGACGGGAACTCCCTAGAGTTCACTCTTTGCATCACTGTTCTTGGGTCTTGTGTGCGAGGAGGTGGAACATTATCCTGAAAACTCTGATTTATTTTCGATACAGAAATGACACAGCCAGAGTGACGTTCTGGGCAGGTCACGTGGAGAGATAGGTGGAGAGCAGCTCATAAGGGAGAGAGGTTGGAGGCCTTTGGCATCATCTAGGTGAGACGGGATAAAACCCTGAACACCCTGGTGACAGGAGACGTCATCGGAAGTGAATTGATTCAAAAGGCATTAAGCAAGCACAACCTGTGGAACTCTGGCGAATGGGACGTAGCTGTTGAGTGAGAAGGTGGAATTTAAGTCATCTCCTAGGTAAATGGATACAGCCATTCATAAAGAAGAGCTGGTCAGGGCAAAGAATGCTAAGGCAGATGATTCCTGTTGGAGTGTCAAGTTTCAAGGGAAGGCGTGGGTGTGGTTTAATCTGCCTGGGGTGACTTGTAGAGTCTGAGGGCTGTGGAAAGGCCTTGGGGATTACAGACATTTAAGAAATAAGCAGAAGAAGAATTTTTGCAGAGCAGAAGAAACCCCCAGGAGTGTGTGCTTATGTAGCACAGGCCTTGGCAACGTTGCCCACTTTTTTGGGAGCATGTTTTCAGTGGAGTTTGGGGATCAGAAGTCTGTGAATAAGGGATGCAGAAACTGTTGTGTAGACCCGTCTTTCCAGAAGCCTGCCTATGAATTCAGGTGCAACTATGTATCCATGTGATTCAAGGTCTTCAAAAAAAAAAAAAATTATGGAACATTTGCAGAAAACTGGAGAAATGATGCCAGGACATAATCTGCCCTTGGTCTATGGGTGGAACTAAATATCAGTCTCTGGACACATACTGAATAGGACTTGCTTTATTGTGTTCGGGTCTGGGCCTAGTACTGTAAAGAATGAAGGGGAATTATGCAATTATATAATATAACTTATAACCTATAAATTATGTAGGTTCTGCCTTCAAGCGATGTTTATTCTAGTTGTAGGTATAAGACCAATATGGGAAACTGAGAGAAAAAGTAAGATAAGCTTCCGGTAGGCTGTCTGAGAAGGGAGAGATCAGAGTTTGCTGGAGTCCTTGAGAACGCAGGGAGTGACTGCTCCATCCTGAATGATGATGGAGTCACATAGAATCTGGGAAGCGCGTTGTGAGCTTGGATGTGGAAACCTCCAAGGGGTGGTGTGTGGGGCCTGAGGGAGGGAGGCAGCCAGGAGCTCTTGCCTCTCGCACTCCAGGCTTTTCTTTTCGCTGCTTGTCTCCTTGACCGAATGCCTTTTCGGAATCTCATTTTTTTTTTTTCCAGGAACTTTCCGTGTGCTTACAACCTGTGTCTCTGCACCCAGGAGGGTCTGACTATATGATTTGTGCTCACCAAGGGGAAGGCATTTTTGACATCTGCTACCTGTCTTGCCTCCATTCTTTTTATTTCAGCCTTGTCTACTGATCAGAGAGGGACACCAAGGGGGGACCGTGAGAAAAGCTTGAGGAAAGAGAAAGCTCAGGTGGTCCCAGGAGTCTGAGATGGTTGGATCATGGTGGGAGCCCTTTATGCAGAAGAAAGAGCTGTGCTCGCTGTTTAACCGCTGCCTGACAACCCGCCCTGAAACCCAGTGGCATCAAAAGCCATTTTATCATGCTGTCCATGTTCCGGAAGAGCGTAGTGGGAGTGGCTCTTTCCTGTTGCTCAGTGGCCTGGAGCTCAGCTAGGGTGGCAGGGACAGCGTGGGCTTGCTGGGTCTGTGACCAGCTGAGCTGCTGGCTGGGTCTCCGCTCTCTGCCGCGTGGTGTCTGCCAGGCATGTCTGCTGCCTGGCCTGGGACAGCCGCAACAGCTGGGGCCGTCTGGGTTCTGCCCTCTCCACGTGGCCTCTCAACATGGCTGAGCTGAGTTTCCTCACAGCATGTCAGGCTCAGCATAGCTGGATTTCTTCCCTGATATTCTTCCAAGAGAACTGGGTGGGAGCTTCGAGGTTTCTTGTATACTAGCCTCAGCATTAACAAATGTCATTTCTGCCACATTCCATTGGTCAAGCAAGTCACTCAAGCCAGCCCAGATTATTCGGCTCTGTGAAAGCCCTGCTTTTTCTGCAAGGCCCCAGGAGAGAGAGGCACCGCACGTTTGGCTGATCTGTTCCTGACAGAAAGGAGGGACCACAGAGAAGTTTTTGAGACTGTCACAGTCCTTGTGTGGAAGGCCTTTGTCCGGCGGCCCTAAATTAAGAGCTAAGGATCCCGGATTCTGGCTTCAGCTTTATCTCTTGTCTAAGCAAACTTGGAATAACTTTGAGCTGCGAATTAAAATCCTACTCATAGTGGTTTTATATTTTACTCTACTAGACCAAGACCCTGGGTCGAATGGAGATACAGTGATTATAGAAGACAGAGAATATTTCTCCTCCTCTCTCTCACACGTGTGCACACACACACACGCACGCACGCACGCATGCACCAGGCACATACAAATCCTTTAATTCTTTATAAACCGGATAAAGGGAAAGGGTTGGAACTGACGGTAATCAGGCTGATCTTGGTCCACTGTTTCTGCCACTTGATGAACCCACTGCCTCTCAAACTCCTTTTCCTCATCAGTCAAATACGGATGATACCACTCACCTGGTCAATGTGTTGCCAACACGATATATAAAATGTTCCGTGTCTGTTGAGACCTTTCTTAAGAATCATCACAGTCACTCTGGTTTCTTGCCCTTATAAGAGCCAGAATTTCCATAACGTCTGGCAGGACTGCTTTTCCTCTTCTTTTATGCCGTGTCTGATCCCCTTCTGACATGTTTTCTTTATTAATAGATCCCACTGGCTGGGGTGTATGTGCCTGCGTGTGTTTGGTGAGCTGTACACTCTTAGGTTCTGTGCTGGAGCTGTCGGGACCTATTTGATGCATGAGGCGCCTGGTGGGCGTGCATCGTGCTGACCTCCGAGTGGAGGATTTAGATTCAGAACTGACCTCAGGTACTTAATTACCACTCTAGTAGGTGATCACAGATCCTCGTTATGGGAACTGAGTGATTGCGATTTGTATCCAAATATGATCTTCTTGGAATTTACCTTACCGCTCCTGGAAGATGAGCGGGGCTATGAAATTCTGTTTTCTTTAGCATGCTGCCACTTGACTGCAGAAGCTGCCCGCCCATTAGTCCCTGCCGTCTTCTGCTTGTGCAATCACAGACTCCTCGCCACAGGCACTTGGTGGGCTGAGCGGACGTCCAGCAAAGGAGAAAACCCAAAGCCTGTGTCACGATAGATAAATAAGTAAAGGTGTTTGTCAAAATGCGTGGACTGCTGTTTCTCACCCTTGCAGCTTTGACGGGAGCGACCATATCGTACGTTGCCTTTATTTAGACCCTCACTACTAACCACAAGTGCTCTGTAAACATTTCCTATTTAGCTCTCACTGCATAGACTGAGGTCTTTAATTCAGTGAAATAGATTACTTTAAAAAGAAGTGCTGTGCAGCCTCTTAGAACAGTAAACAAGAACAGTTCAGGTCTTTTCAGGAACCTGAAGCCAAGGGATGGTTTGTTTTTTTGGTCTCCAGGAAGAGCTGGTACAGAAGAAGGTATTGACCTCGCTGCTTTGGCTGGCACCCACCAGGTCCCTTCCTGGCGCTCACATTCCCCAAGCATGTAACTTAACACCTGTCCTTCTGCAGGCAAACAGAGCTCACAGTGAGGGCCAAGCTCCCTCCTGCACCCGCCCTCACACCCTTTCACCTAGGATTTCAAACCCTGACAAACCAGAACCAGAGAATACATTTCCCCTCCCAGGATTCTGATTTTAGGCCAAAGAAAAAAATTACTTAAAAGAAAATAAAACCAAAAACAAAACCAAACACCCAGGGTGAGACCTTCGGTCATTGCCTCCTTCCTTTTCTGTTTCCAGATGTAGATGAGGAAAAAAGGTGTACGGGTTGCAGAGCCCTTTAAGACTAGCAGGTAGCTTTCCTCTCTCATGGAGATGGGCATCTGGTCCAAAGGGCATCTCATACTCTACAGCCCTGCTATTTCCATCTGACACAGCCAAGCCGAATCTCTTGTAAGTAAATAATTCATTTGGAAGTTGGGGATGTCAGTGGAAAAGTCAGCTGTGATGGGCTCAAATAACAAGCCCCAGAAATGATAGCCACTCTGGCCTCAGGCCCTCTCGGCTCTATTCGACCCCGGCGGCCCTGGCTGCAGGCCTGTCTCTCCACGGTAAAGTCGAGGAGCCGTATGCTGCTCTTTGAATCACATCTTTGTCCCCCCAGTGCTTGTGCACCCTGGGCCGGCTGGTGTTTTCTTTCCTAAGTCCCCCAGGCCCATGCGAGCCAGCATGAGTCATGACAGAGAGGAGTCTCAGTTCCAATATCTCTGTGGGCTGGGGGGAGGGTCAGGCTGTGAATAAACCATTACGTGGCTGATTCTACATCCTTCTCTTTCACCGCAGAAACCTCAATTTCCCTTTTTGTGGAAAACAAAACCCTCTTTCAGTGCCCCATCGGCGGGACTGTGGCCTTTGAATTACAAGCTGTCCTCGGGAAGTTTGGAAGATGAATCGGCCCTTGGATGGAGTGGCTGGGGCAGCCCCTGCCCCCTGTCCACTGCAGAGTAAGGGGTCGCCACTCCCATCCTCTCTGGCCTCCCCACCAACTTCGCGTGTAGATGAGGAACTGATCGATGAATGAATGATTTGTGGGTCCACAGAGAAGCCCTGAGGGCACACACCGCGGGTCAGCTGGTCAGAGTTCTCTCACTCCCACCACAGTTCGAGGCCTCCAGGGAACTGGGGATGGAGTGAGCGATGGTGGGGCCGCAAATCCTAGAGGGAACAAGAGCGGGGACCGAAATCAGAGGGCCTCTTGAGGCCTACTCCACTGGGCTTCCCAGTGCCCCGGGGGAGATCATTTCTAGAAGGAGTTAACAGGACGAAGTCAGACACAGAGAGTATCAGGGTTTGTAAACTGTGAACAAGAAATGAGGGTAGGATGTGGTGCTTATTGCCGGAGGGAGTTTTTTCCTCCTTGTGTGCCTCTGGGTTTCTCGTTTGTGAACTGGTCATTAACTCTCCACTCTGTGCGGGTTTCAGCTCCGTCCCTGGGCCTTCCCCAGGACCACGTGGTACGTCCTGCTAGCTGTCTGCTCTTTGAGTTCTCTTTTGTACTTTGGGAGCCTAAATGGATCACCTTAGGCCCTTGTAAACGCCATTGCTCTCACAAGACGGAGAGAGACAGTGAAGTAACTCGGTAGGGGCCTTCAAGGAGGCTTCCGATTTCACCCACGCTGTCCTCTGAAGACCTGTCTCTCCCCCGTCTCTGAGTGGTCTGTTCGTGCGCTGGCCAGTTGCCCACTTCCATTCTTCCTTTCACACTTCTGTGACCTTCCTCTTTCTCCTTCAACTTGGCCCATGGTCCTCTTTCCATGAAAAATCCCCTCCTTCCTTGTTCTGAACTTCGGTCATGGGTGTCCGCTATTGAGCGGCCCAATGTGTGGTGTTTCTTCTTTGTGATTATTTATGATTTATTTATTTATTTATTTATTTATGGTGTGTTGCTTTCTCCCATTCAGATTAGGAAACACCTTTGGGGGGAAAGTAAAGGATTCAATTTATCGTCCTCTCCCACAGCACTTAGTACAGCACCTTGCACGTAAGTACTCACGATAAATACTAACTGACCCTCTGTGTTTCCCTTCTGGCCAGTATGAAATTATGCTATATTCCATTTCTGCTCCCAAGGAATTTTTTTTTTTTTTTTTGTAGAGTGAGTAAGAGGAGATGAGGTTACCTATAGGTCCACATAGAAAAACCATGTACAGATGCTCATTAATTAAACATCATGGAGTTAGAAAGCCAAAGCTAAATTTCTGAGTATTTGCTGGAGAAGAGGACCCAGAGAGAGGGAATTTGGCATAGGGGCAAAGGATTCAGTTGAAATGTGCTTAAAGATGGGCCCGTGGAAGCCTGTGATTGTGAGTTCAAGTCAGGAGAGCTTACAGGTTGAATCTGGACGTCAAATGATGATCTGCCACTGTGGGGAGCTGCATTCAGCTGTGCTCCTCCCCAAGCGTTCTGTGGTTTCGTTCGGAGAATATGCTCTGCTTGTGGGAAACGAAGAGTTGAATTAATCGGAAGAGAAAATTTTGAAATCCAGGAGCATGACTCAATAGCGACAACGCGATAGCGACCCAGGGATGTCCGACTAGAACAAAGAATGATTTCAGTAGCTACTTAGAAGGTGAAGGGACAGGCTGGAGGAAGCCAAGAAGGGCAGACTGGACTTCAGGTGAAATCATCAATGCCAACCCAAGCACAGGAGTGGTCCCTCGTGGGACCAGACTTGCATGTTGGTAACAGATTTCAAGCAACCCTTTCAGTCTGTTAGGTTCGGTGGCATGACTATCTCCTGCACGGGTTCAGGTGATGGTTTTCTGGCAGCAGGGGGATAGATTTGAAGAGTTTTCTCCCTGCATATTTAATAGCATCCAACTCTACTAAGCCTTGAACCAGAGGGCTGGAATAATAATAATAATAATACTTGTTTTAGGTGCACAGTCTGGGGTTTGCTGAGTGTAAATTTCATGTGTCCATAATTTGTGAACCTTACCTATCTCTGAAATATGATCTCTGAAATACGGAATTATGGGTCACTTTGGAAGAGGGATCAGCTGAACTTGAATGATGCCTTGGTGCACAGAAAGGTTGTAGAGAAAATGCTCTAGTTAGGAAGCAGGGGACCTGAACTAGTTCCTCTTCTTCTATTGACTAGCCGCAGGCAAATCGTATAATTTCCTAGGCTCACTTGTTTCTTCCTTACAACTAAGGTTGTGTTAACTGCCTGAGGTTAGAGGTCTGAACTGCTATTAGAGCTGTTAGATTTCCTTTATATATCTAAATTCTCTGGTTCCATTATTTAATGAGATTAATCTTGCTTGCCATCACTCAGTACATCCAAATAAAAGTTCCACTGAACTGACACAGCAGAAACTGATGCCAAATATCTGAAAGACTAAAGATTAAGAGGGGAGACAGACAGTGTCCGGAGAACAGTGCCCTGGTAGGCTGGGAGGCTGGGAGGTTGGTGGGGCCAAGATACCAGAGTGACCATGTTGTCCCAGGGTGAGAATGAGCAGGAACAACATTAGAAAAGACTCTGAATAAAAACTGTATGTTAGCTTGGTCCTTTCTTTCTCATCTAAGCCTCACCAGTACGCAGTGACTTCACACAAGTTCCACAAAGGAAAGAATAGTGTCGGGTATTCCATTATCTGCTGCTCCTAGGTTCAAGAAGGCCCCTCGGAAGATGTTCTTGTGGGCTCCTCGTGGGGCCCTTCCCCATGAAACATCTGGGCCGAATTCAGCCTGTGGAAGGTATGCCGCCATCCTCAGTGACTGTGACTAGGAGGAAAAGCCATACTTCTTGGGCGATGTTTTAGTAGCTGGCGGCTGATGTTGCCTTCAAATAAAGAACAATTTTACCTTCAGTGCACAGCACTCTGCTAGTCTTTAGGGATGGCCAAGAAAAGAAATGCCGTATTCATTAAGAGTCAGAACCAACTCCGTCTTGAACATAAATTGTCTTCCTCGTCTTTACCTCTAGAGTAGGTCCTGTAGCGTATTCAGAACACAAGGCAGGGTCCTCAACATTACAACACTGACTGCTCTTGCGGAGACCGGGTTCATAGACCTCAGGCTGTCAGTACCCTAAGTTGGGAGGGTACCAACGTCTTGTCTAGGAGACCTTCCCTGATGACATCAACCTACTGTGATCTCCCCCCCACTTTTTTATTTTTAAAGTTTTATCAAAGTCTAGATAGTTGATTTACAATGTGGTGATACTTCATTTTATTGGGGCATAGCTGACTTACAATGTTGTATTAGTTTCAAGTGTACAGCAAAGTGAATCAGTTGTGTGTGTGTATATATATATATATATAATGTATATGTGTACATATACATACATATATACCATTCTTTTTTCCCACATAGATTATTAAAAACTATTGACTAGGTTTTCCCTGTGCTATATAGTAGGTCCCCGTTAATCATCTATTTTATATAGTAGTGTGTATATGCTATTCCCACCTTCTCAATTCTTCCCTCCGGGTTTTCCCTTTTTTCATTCCACACAGTCTGTATGCTATTTTTGGTAACATAGATTCTGTCATATCTCACTCTTTCCATTTTTCATTCTCCTTTCAAATCATCATGTATTACAGTGATAAGCAATGTTTTATATAAGTTTCATCACCTTAATAACTCTATAAATGTGTCAAAGCAGAGGCCTCGATGCCTATTCCTTTTATAACCCACGATGCACTTATTTTTTTTTTGTTTTGGGTCTTTTTAGGGCCATATGCACAGCATACAGAAGTTCCCAGGCTAGGGGTCGAATCGGAGCTGTAGCTGCCGGCCTACGCCACAGCCCCAGCAACACCAGACATACACCAGCTGTGTCTGCGACCTACACCGCAGCTCATGGCCCACAGCGCATTTAGAACAGCCTGCAGACCCACGAGTGCTGACCAGGCATTTGTTTGTTGATTGATTCACTGCCACCGAGATTCTGTTTCCTCATAGTGTTTGCATGGTTTGCAGTTCTTTGAAGGGGTGGCATTGCTGGAAAAGATAGGACTAGCATGACTGAGAGATTTATCTAGAACTGTCTCGTAAAGCTTTCTCTGACCTCCATTGCGCCCTAGGCAAACCTGGCCAGTCTGTGCTCTGTACTCCCTCTCTCCCTGCTACCCACGTGGTTGCGCTCCCTCTCCAATTGTTTGCTTCTTTAACTCTGTATCCATGTCGAGCACTGGGCCTGGCCCATAGTAGACACTTAAGAAACCTGTGTAAATGAATAGTGGATATCGAGGTTAGGAGCTCAGATGGAAGTTCAGGTTGGGAAGGAGGGGCAAATTTAGAGGCAAGCAAATGGGAAGTTGCTGGGTGAGTACTGGTCAGCAGGCCTGGCTTGCTGAAATCCTGTTTTGAGTTTGCCCACTTTTGTGACCTAGCAGGAACAGCTTTCACTGGAGGGCCCAGCCTTCTTGGCCTGTTGCCTAGCAACGTGCTAGTCTTCAGAAATGTTGGAGTTCCTATCGTGGCTCTGCGGTTAACAATCCCAACTAGCATCCATGAGGACGCGGGTTCAATCCCTGGCCTCACTCAGTGGGTTAAACATCCGGTATAGCCGTGAGCCGTGTTGTAGGTTGCAAACATGGCTCGGATCCGAGTTGCTGTGGCTTTGGCATAGGATGGCAGCTACAGCTCCGATTGGACCCCTAGCCTGGGAACCTCCTTATGCCACAGGTGTAGCCCTAAAAAAAAAAAAAAAAGAAAAAAGAAAAAAAGGCACCAAAAAAAGAAAGAAATGTCATTGGGCTGGTAGCTAAGGTGAATATGTCCAGTTGGACACCAATGGTCAGTACTCAGTTACCTACTCTAGGAGTGGAACTACTGGCAGCCTGGTTTCTTCATGACATATAGACTCATGGTCCACACACACATACACCACTACCAATTTGGCTTGAGAGTATATTGTGCTTATTTCTTAGAGGTCACAGGATGGAGTGAAAATCCATTGGATTCAAAATTAGAAGACACAGGAGTTCCCGTCGTGGCTCAGTGGTTAACGAATCCGACTAGGAACCATGAGGTTGTGGGTTCGATCCCTGGCCTTGCTCAGTAGGTTAAGGATCTGGGCATTGCCGTGAGCTGTGGTGTAGGTCGCAGATGCAGCTTGGATCTCACGTTGCTGTGGCTGTGGCAAAGGCTGGCAGCTACAGCTCCTAGTAGACCCCTAGCCTGGGGATCTCCATGTGCCGCGGGTGCGGCCCTTGATAAGGCAAAAATACAAAAAAAAAAAAAAAAAAAGGCAGAATTAGAAGACGCAGATTCAGCTTCCAGCTCTGGTCTTTCCTGAGTGTGTAATCTTAGAAAAGTCACTTCTCCATTCCCAGCTTCTGTCTGTAGGATGAATGTGTGGACTGAATGATCACACAGTTAAAGCTAGGAATTTCTAAGGCTAGAATGAGTTGCCTTCGAAATCAGTGAGTCTCCAGTTGATTGAGGTGCTTCATAACAGGAATTCTGCATTCGGAAGTATGGTGTTTGTTAAATGACCATGAGGGCCTTTCCAGCCTGAGACTTCTATGTGATAACTTTCAGCTGATTTGGATTGCATCCGCAGGGGTCAAACTGGTGTCAGGGGATGGAGAGGGATTATAGTTTTAGCTGTGCACCACTTGCAAGTGAATCAATTACCTGCCGTGGCTGTTTTGACACTGCCAGTCTTATCCCCATTGTCCACTGATTTGAATCCTCTTTTTTCAGGCCTGTTAGTTGTTGGGCATCTGTATCTCCAGAAGGACATAGGGTTGCACGTGCTCACGTGCTTATGCCCTTTCGCCCCCTCCTTTGGTGAAGCGGGCACCTGGAGTCCTTTAGGACCTGCCAGGTTAATTGCTATTGAAACTGGGTGCTGTGGTGTCCCCGTACCGGCTGTCCCTCTGCAAGAGGCTCAGGGGAGGCTCAGTTGCTGGGGTCCCCAGTGCCACTTAATGATCACTGGATTAATGATCACTGCCCTTGTTTGGAGAGTGACATTCACTCCGTGATCAGATGTGTATTGTGCGGATCGCTTTTCATTCACTCTTTTCAATCCTGTCCTATAGTGTCTATGCTGCCAGAAATCTTTATTAACCTTAAAATGCTTCTGAAGCTTCATAGTCCTAAGAAGCAAATTATGATGTCATCTCCGTTTTACTTGATTTAATTTTCCTGAAGCCATGAGAGGACACATTTTCATGTTTAAAAAAAAAAAAAAAACGCGCTTGTAAGGAGAACATAATGTAGGTATATGTGCACACACCTGCAAACACACAGGTAGACATGGAGCCACCACTTCGGCATTAGTTTCCTATTGCTGCTGTAACAAATTACTACAAACTTAGTGGCCTAAAAGCAATACAGATTTCCTTCCTTACAGTTCTGGAGGTCAGAGTCTGAAATGGGCTCCTTGGGGTAAAATCAAGCTTCAGCAGGGCTGCATTCTATCTGAAAGCTCTAGATGAGAAGGTTTCCTTTCCTTTTCCAGCTTCTAGAAGCTGCTGGCATTCCTTGGCTAATGGCTCCAGTCTCCAGTTTTCAAAACCAGCAATATGAGCCCTTTTCCCATATGATCTCTCTGATTGTACCCTCCTATTTCATTTTTAAGGAGCTTTGTGAGAATGGATTGAGCCCACCTGGTTAATCCCTATTTTAAAGTCAGCTGATGAACAACTTTAATTATATCTGCAATGCTTTTTTGCCCTTTTCCAGGTAATGTAACATAGTCACAGGTTCTGGAGATTAGGACATGGACATTTTCGAGGGGGCCATCCAATCACTATTCTGCCTACCACACCTTATTGTAGAAGTGATAACTTGGATTAGCAGAGCATTAAAAAAAAACCCTTACCTTGTCTTTACCTCCTTGATCTGTAACTACACCCCCAAGCAAAATCCTTTACACTTGAAAATGAAAATAGTTGCTTTTTGTTTAATTAGGTTGGGTATGATTTGGAAAACCACTGGAGTCATAACATTTTAAAAGTATGCTTTAATAATAAGATATTAGGATATTTATAAAAGAGTCTGAACATTTTCATTCATCAGAGGTTCTGGAAAATCTGCTTTTTATTGTCAGTGATATCTGAATTTGGATTCAGGTCCTTCACATTTGAAGTACTCTGAAAAGGATAATTTGGCTTTGTTACCTCATTGAATGGATAAATGATACAGAAGAGGTTGGCAGTGTGATCATTAAATTTATAAAATCAGTATATTAGGTTATAGTTCAGCAAGTGCACACTGTATCTTGACAGGTGTCTGAAGCCCGAGCAGGAATAATTCTGGTTCTTGGGCATGGCTCTCACGGAGTTGCAGGAGTGGTTGCTCTGTAACCTTCCATGACAATTAGAATAGACTTTGGTCAGAACAATAGTAAGTCTGCTAGGAGTTGCTTTGGAATGCCAGAGGATGAGGTACTCTTATTTATACGAGAGTTGTCATCACTCCCTGGATTTTGTCTTCCCAGTCCCTGGCAGGAACCCTCCCAGGAGACGCGCCAAGGGTGAGCATCTACAGGTTTTTCTGGCCTCCAGTCTGGAGCGGCCAAAGTTTGGCTTCTTATTCTAGACTGGGGATCATGACCGATAGGGCTCCAGTGTTTCAATGGCAGAGTTACCTCAACTCCTTTTGGCGTTTTGAGGTGAGAATAGGCAGGTGCTTGGTGCTCTGCTGTCAGCTTAGAAAAGTTGTACATTCAAACTACAGTGGGATATCAGGGTGTAGAGAAACTGTTGGTGGGGAAGTAAGCTGGTGCAGTGCCTATGGAGGACAGAAAGGAGGTTCCTTAAAAAACTAAAAATAGTTATTGTATGATCCAGCAATCCCACTCCTGGGCATATATCTGGAGAAAACTCTTAATTCAAAAATACACCTGTGCCTTTACACCAGCCAGAATGGCCATCATCAAAAAGTCTACAAACAGTAAGTGCTGAAGAGGGTGTGGAGAAAAAGGATCCCTATTACACTGTTGGTGGGAATGCAAACTGGTGCAACCACTGTGGAAAACAATATGGAGATTCCTCAGAAAACTCAAAATAGAATTACCATTTGATCCAGCAATACCACTCCTGGGCATCTATCCAGCAGACACCATGACCCGAAAAGACACCTGTACTCCTGTGTTCATTGCAGCACTCTATGCAATAGCCAGGTCATGGAAACAACCTAAATGCCCATCGACAGAGGAGTGGATAGGGAAGATGTGGCACATACACACAATGGAATATTACTCAGCCATTAAAATGAATGAAATAACAACATTTATAGCAACATGGATGGACCTAGAAATTGTCATGCAAAGTGAAACTAGTCAGACAATTAGACAACAACATCCAATGCTTCCACTTACATGTGGAAACTAAAAAGACACAATGAACTTCTTTGCAGAACAATGACTCACAGAGCAAAGGTTTTCCAAAATAAGACAATCTGGGGGTGGGGGGATGCATTGAGGGTTTGGGACGAAAATGCTATCAAATTGACTTGTGATGATTTTTGTACACCTATAATTGTAATAAAAAATAATAAAATAAAATAAAATATTAATGTAAATTAAAAACAAACCAAAAAAAACCCCCACAAAATATACCTATGCCCCAATGTTCACAGCAGTACTATTTATAATAGTCAAAACATAGAAACAACCTAAATGTCCATTGACAGATGAGTAGATAAAGAAGTGGTACATATATGCAATGGACTACTGTTCGGCCATAAAAAGAGTGAAATAATGTCATTTGCAGCAACACAAGTGGGCCTACCTAGAGATTATCATATTAAGTGAAGTCAGAGAAAGACAGATATCATATGATTTCACTTATATGTGGAATCTAAAAATATGATACAAATAAACTTATTTACAAAATAGAAATAACATCACAGACATAGAAAACAAACTTGCGGTAATCAGAGAAGATAGTGGGGGTGGAGGGGAGATAAATTAGGAGTTTGGGATTAGTATATACACAGTACTATGTCTAAAATAGATAAACAACAGGGACCTACTGTATGGCACAAGGAACTATATTCAATATCTTATCATAACCTTTAATGGCAAAGAATCTGAAAAAGAATATATATGTGTGTGTGTTTATAATGAATCACTTTTCTGTACTTGAAACTAATACGCCATCGTAAATTAATGATAGGTTTTAAAAGATAAAAATTAAAAATAAAATAAAAAAAAATCTTTGGCTCTCTCTCTATCACACACACAACACAGACACACAAAGGTTGTACATTTCGTCTCTGCACCAGTGGCCACGTTACACATTTTGTACCCTGTGGCCATTACAGCAGGAAAAAAAAAGTAAGTTCTGATATACCGATATCAGTATAGCTGAGGACTGCCACTGTTTAACCTTTGTGGTCAGTTATTCATTTCCTCATGTTTGGAATGGAAACAATGATTCCTGTCCAGCTTAGCCCCAGAATTACTATAGAGCCCACATATAATGTGAATGTACTTTGAAAGCATCAAGAATTAAATCTCCAACACTTCCAAAGAAAATGGAACAGAAAGGGAAGGGAGGAGTTGCGATGATCCAGTTCAACTTTCTGATCCCGTGTTTTTCACTCCATTTCCCATGGATGCTGGCAAAGGATAAGTTGTCTTTCGTGTAGAGTTACACATTAATTGATGTTTCGTTAATTGGTGGAACCTCATTCATGGGATGGAGTCTGAGGAGTACACGGTGAAAGGCATAATGTTTGGGGTAAGGTGAACACAAATTGTATGATCTGTTATCAGTTTAATCCTTGTTTTTAGTTATATTAAGTATAGCGTTTTATCTCAAGTGATATTCTGCATTCACAAAACTTTATTGTATGGTTCTGTAGGGAAATGAAACCTGTACTTGGATAAATTGAAACCTACATCTTAATTTATCTCTAAAAATGTGGAGCCCTGCTGTATCTTGGAGTGCAGGCTAGTAGATCATAGGCTGTTAGAGTTTGGAGCGACTGAAAAATTACGTGGCACGCAGGGTTCTTTAAAAAGAAAAAAAAGCTGTATGCCAAAAATTGGGCATTCATTCAATATAAAATTTTCATTCAATCAGTGCATATTTTTTGAGTGCCTCTTCCGCGCCAGGCCTTGAGCTTGGTGCTAAATACACCAAGATGATGGATTCAGTGCCTGCCTGTAAGGAGCTCTTGGTCCTTACATAGAGGAGATGCGTATAAAACAGTGTTCAGCATTCCTGCTGGGTCTGGCTGATAGGAGGATGTACTGGAGAAACCAACAACCAATAGGAACTATCCTTAGGATTGCCTGAGGGTGGCGGTGGGCCTGTAAAGAAAAGCTAAGTATTTCCTATCACTTTCTTTAGATAAATACAACAACACTAGATCCATAAGAGACTGACTTTCACTGGCTGCCAGACCAGGACCTCTTTTCCTTTTCGCTTCTCCATCAACCTGTGATCCTGGAAGCCTAGGATCTATTTTTTACCATCATCCTTCTTATTGTTATTATTTATGACGGTCATTGTTTTAACTGCTCCAAGGAGATAATTGCTTTAGTTGCTAAGGCAACCCAACATATTGGGTATAAGAGCAGCCAGCAGAAAGGGTTTGCCAAATTGCAGGGCTGGGTGGGAGGTGTGGGGTGGGAGAGCAAGGAGCTCAGCTGTGGAGCTTGAAAATAGCCATGTTCAAATTATCTCTGCATTTCTTCCACCGAGGAGCGCGAAGCCACTTGGAATCTGGTGCCTGCCAGCAACTCAGCTACCCTGATGCTTCCTGTTTTCAACCCAGTGCTCGGCCCAGGCTTCTTGGGTCTGGTTTCCAGACTCACAACTCCCGTCTGCTGCTATTCAGCCCTGGAGATGTTCTTGCCCTTTATTTCTAGACTCTGCAAGGGTGGAGACGTATGGGGGCGGGGGTGGGTCACATCCCTCCCTGGTCACTGCCCACTGCCCATCTCAAACAGATCGGAGTCCTCGGTGTCTTGCTCCAGGCTGTAGTCTCCTCCCTAACTTGGAGAAGTTACGTATGGACTGATGAAATGAACTTTTCCATTTTAGCTTTTGAAGACTGGAACATCTTGGGAGGTCAGCTTTGCTGCCCCCGTTAAATAGATAAATTGAAGCTGGGGGAGACAAAGGCATGCACACACAGGGATGTAGCGAAAGTGACCGATCTAGGCCTTGAACCTCAGGTTTCTTTCACCCTGTGCTTAATCAGTGCCGTGGGCTTTTGTCCTTGGCTACTGACAGTCTTAGTCTGAGGTCTTCAGGTGGCTATGTTCCCATCTCTGTGTCCTCTAGTTAGCTTTTTTTTTTTCTTTTTGGTCACCTGGCCCCTTTTCCTTATGCTAAGACAGGCAGTGGTCCAGAGTGGATACTGGGCAGGAAAATGCAGGACACAAGTGTATCTCATTGCCTGGCTTTGCTCGAAGACATCTGACCATCCAGAAGCAGCGACTGCCATGAAATAGGATAACGGGCAGGGGAGAGGGCGAGATGACAGAAGAATCCCTCACCAGAAGATTTGAGAGGGTGTCAGTGACTTCTTTCAGCAACTCCTTTCTCCTCTTCTTGCCACCTACCAAGTACACACGTAGCCCCAGGATGGCTGTGGGGAGGGCCGACTTGCCTCTGTGTCCTCAGCGGCCTCCAGAGTGTCTCTCTCCCGAAGTGTGTCCCAGCGCCCTCTTGCTAGAACGCAGCCTCAGAGTTGATCTGTCTAAGCAGGTTAAATAAACAGGTCTGTGTTTGGGTTAATTATCACTGGTTCTGTTGCTCTCCATTACTGCTCCATCCGGGCCTCTGGCCAAGGAGCAGATGGGAGAGGCTGCGTCACCACCTCTGCCTCCTCATTGTGTCTGGCTCTCCCTTCTTCCCTCTGTCCCCCCACCCCCTCTGTCGCC